>JAOSYY010017172.1:0-19444 GCA_025727935.1 Hebomoia glaucippe
ACGAAAATCGGTCGAGCCGTTTCGGAGGAGTTCAAGTTCGAACACCGTGACACGAGAATTTTATATATTAGATTTAAAAGAAGGTTAACAATGTTCCTTAAATATTTCCAACATTTTAGTAAAAACAAGCTATTTAGATGTAAATCTGTTTGAACGGCCAGTCTATTTACACATTTGTTTAAAGTCGAGACAAGTCTTACATAATATGATATGATATGATACGATTTAAAAAAGGTATCTTTATTCAAATCGTATTTCATTTGAAATGAAGATAATATCTTCAGAGTAATCAAATGGACGGCCGTGACATTGTAATCTGTCTTTAAACTTGCAAAACAAACATTTGTAAATGATATCTTCTCGATTTCTCATCATCTAGTCATGATGAACAACAAAAAATTTATACTTTATCTTGAAATTATAATTCACTAGCTTTTCCATTGTTTGCAGTCAGGGAATTTTGACACTGAGGTTAATTAACACCAAAAATTATTTATGCATCTACTAGCGTAGATTTATGAAAAATTTTAATTAACTTTACTAAATAAAAGCTGGCTAACAATAATTGCTTTGTCATAAAATAAATACTGTTAAAGACCAATTATATCAAAATTATTATCAAGTCTTTACACTTCAATTTTATCAAGTCACAACAACTTTCAATGCCTTTTGAATGACGATAAGTTGTCATAGCGCTGTAGATAATTTTAAAAATTTGCAAGTTACCATGTTCATTAAGTCTAATATATAAAGATGCATAGTTTTTTATTTATATATTACACATTGTGATTTTAATTTTCAATATATAAAAAATAATATATATACTTAAAAGTCATACGCCTTATTTTAATAGCATTATTTTTAGCATCATATAATATAGCCTTAAAATCTAACATAATTTTTCAAGAATATTTTTATATTCATTAGAATGATACCAAGATAGTTCAGAAATCAGTATTATTTATATTTTCATTATGAGTAAGTTCTATGACTGGTATAGAGTAGGGACTATAAAACTGCGTAAAATGTATAGACATTTGAAAGAAGCTGCGTGCAAACTAAATAATTTCATAAAATGCTATGCAGTAATCTCAAAATTTTCAGGGGTTATCTATAACATATTGAATTAAAAAAATGTAGTGGACTTTACAAGACTTTAGATTACGTAAATTCTAATATTTTTACTCACGCATAAAATGACCCCTACAACCCGGCTGCATTCTGCCCCCGTTCACACAGAAATCAACATGGCCTATTTGACCACTCTCTCCAAGGAAACCAGCATTCGTATGCACTACTTGAACTATATTAGCATCGTCCCGACTAAGGCGGAATTGTTTAGATCCATACTCGGACACAAGAGGCCGGGCTGGATCCAATCCTGTAAAATAAATAAGATCGCATTTAATAGAAATCCAGCTGAAAATAAAATATGGTTAGAATTTTAATGAGCTCGGTCGTCTAGCCGCTAGCGGAAAACGTATTGCGCTACATTCAGTACGTGGCACGTACCACCGTTTAAAGATAGAAAGGTCGCGAATTACTGTAATAGCATGCTTCGAATTTTAGTCTATGAATTTCTGAATAGTCAAAATAAAAAAATTAAAAGTTAGCGTTAAATATTGAAATACGTTATGTATAAGGAAAGGTCAAAACAAATGACAGTAAATACGTTAACAGTTTCTTATTAAACATGAGTTTACGAGATACTTCATGAATTTCGAAGTCTTTTCTTTGTCTCATATTTGTAAGGTGTGTCTTGGTTGAATGTTGAATCATTAACAGCGCCATAAATACTATGCATTCCTAGTACCAAGTACTCAAACATTTTGACTTCAGAAACTCGTTATTGTTAATTCCAGTATGAGGAGAATCTAGTATATAATAAATACATATTATACTATTATAATAGAGATGTGTACGCTGTTTATATAAGTTATACCTATAACTTATATACAGGATGTTAGAGGACAGCTCTCTAAAACGAAGACAGATAATACTAATGACAACTTGATGATGGGACGGAAAAAATTGATCCTAATTAAAAAAATATATTATTAAAACATTTTATTAGTATTATTTATGTTCCATTATGTTAATATATGAAACAATAGTTTCATAAAAATTAGATTAATAAAATGAAACAATACATTCATAAAAATTACATTGTTTTACTAAAAAAAAGAACTAGCAATGAAGCATGATAACAAAAACAGCTGGACTAACATGGTAGTGCGAAATAAGAAAAAAACGCTAATGAAGCCTTTTTTAAAAAAATTTATTATTTTTGGTAGAATCGAATTTTTCTGTACCATCATCAAAGGTGTCATGAGTATTATCGCCTGTTAACACCCGTTTTACATCATACAGATCTAATTATAATATTTACATTATTTATATACACAAATAGATTCTCATACTAATTATTTAAATACCTACCTAGGTATTTAAATGTTTGTTTGTCATTATTTATAAACTATTTTAGTTATTTTAACTTTCATGTACCTACAGATTAAACAGATAATATTACATTTTTTTAATGAAAAATCGAATAAAGTTCGCGAAACAATATTATCAATCGTAGAGAGTTTTAATTAGACTCATAAAGATAAAAAGTAATTGCATGAGTTTTTATCATGGCCTCTTGGAATGTTTTTGAACATGGAGATAAACTTTATACGTGAATGTATAACACCACAGACTAATAATATTTGAGTGATATTATAATAATGTGGACAGATTTAAGCACAGTCTAAAGAACCAGTTCTATTTTCGTCAAACCAAATAATAACAACTCTTAATTTGTATTACTACGATAAATATATGAATATTTGCACCTTTTTACGAAATTGAGTTAAGTTATATTTCACACTATATCTATGGATTAAACAGAAAAATTGCTATGAACTTAGACTATCTTTATTCCATAGTAAAAGCGTTGTAATTAACTAAGTACTGTCTAATTCAGACACGAATATTCGATGCGGATTAATCAAAATGACAAAACATTAAGAATCTCAATGTGAATTGCACCCATACAATAATGATAATAAATTAACTATTCAGAAAAGTTATCATAATCTTATATAACATTTAATGTTGTTATAGTTGTAATGAAACGGCCTCTCATTGAAGTCTCCTACCTTTTTAAACTTGTATCTTTTACAATTTCATAATGTAATTAACATATTATTCCATATCTCACTTAATGGTGGTTGAACAATGCACCTACTTTTCCTACATTTTCCTCTATCACCATTTCAGTACTAACAACTTTAATACTATAATTTTTCACGATCGATCCTTATTTCGTTCAGTCTTTCCCTACACCTCCACAATTATAATCAAATTTAACTATATTACTTTCCCAGTCTAGATAAACACTGTTATACTATTTTTAATTGCGATGATGCTAGCTCGAGTAATTCCTATAACAGACCATTAATTTATTGTCTTGATCAAGACCTCGTTGTTGGACTGCATATAGGCCGTTATTATGATTGAAGACACCATTGTTATCTTATCAACATGATACTTATTACTGCTCGTAACATAACATTAAGAATTGTTGAAATCCCTTCAAATAAATAACCTCATTGATGTAAATTGCATAATAATTTCTTATGTTATGAAAACATGTACATACGTACTATCAGACACACTTTGTCTGTATAGTTGTTAGATTATTCATTGAATTATCTTGATCGCGTTACTATTGGTAGAACGTAGGTATTTTTACAAAATATATAATTATAATAGTTGGTATCAGTAAAATATGTAGAGTATAAAATATTAGTGCTCGGTGGAAAAGTATTTAAACTTTGAGTTTTTGGGTATTTTTTATAGAATAATTTAAAGATTTTAAATTATCATAGTTTTCTCTATCATTCTATCTATTTTTTCTAGTTCTTGTTAATATCGTTGTGTGTGGAAAGTTTAATGCTAAGGAAAGATCGATTAAACTATAGAGTAATAATTTTCTAAGCACACAATTTATAAAGCGGTAAGGGTAACCCAAATTGACCGACTGAACGAAAAATAATCCGCTCGGTGAAGCAACATTCGCACTAAATGTATATCCTATAAACGATACACTATCAGTCCAGTAGTTCTATTCTTGGTGTTTGGTTAACGATACACAGTGTGGGAAGCTGCCGACTGCGACACACGTATTGATCCAGTTAGATACACAAAATTCATAATGGCTAATGTTGAAATTAAATACACTAAGGTGAGCTCATATATTCATATTTATTTTACAAAATTCTCTGCCTTTTTATGTGGATTAAGTTAGGTATATTTGTACCCAAGAGTCGCCCATTCAAATCAATCAAACCAATTGTCACCCATTTCCTGTTTCATTATTTATGAATTACTGTATTGGTCTGAACGTTAGCTGTTTCATCGATAAGATTTATTCGCTTCTAAATTTGTAAAATATTATTAAATAAAATTGTTAAGATCACAGGTTAAATACTTATTTAGGTTCACTGGAATGTATTAAAAATAATAATTATATTTTCATAAGTAGATAATTATTACCTACAATATTTTTATGTAATTATTACTGATTAGATTACGGAGATTACGAAAGCGTAAACAACATTACCTTAAAATTATTTTAATGTGATTAATCAGCTATTATTTATAGGCATATATGACACGCGAAATCCAAAATTTTCGGAATATTAGCATGATTAATTGATTTATGTTACGATACATAAATCAATACAAATAAATACGAAATAATATTTTAAGATATAAATCGAATAAAAATATTTTATATTTTCACTGATACGCAACGATTGCAACGTCATTAAATACCTTTATCAGTGCTATGTCGTAAAATTACGGTTTTTCTTATAGTGACTACGCTGAAAATCATATATGTAAACATAAAAGAGGATGTTTGTATATATGGCATTGTTAAACTCGGAAACTATTTGTACGATAATTATGAAAATTGGTATGTATATGTATTTTTTCACGGAAAAACTGCCATACCATCTCAGTAGATGTTAATATCTTATGTGAAGCCGACGCTGTTGCGCGGTTCAGCCAGTTTTACAAATAACACGTATTATTATTGTCACTCGATATTATAATGGGGGGCAATTACCAGTCATTATATCCCAATTTTACTATTTAAATCTCATATATATTTAATATGTACATATATTAAATATATACTTTATTACTATGCTGTGCTTATAAGACCATCATTGCGGATAAAAATAGGTGTTCAAGTTCAATGCCGTAATATCTTTAACGTATGGTAAAAAGACTCCTATTCCCGGGTATTAGAATTTCAAATCAATTTCTCTTATTGTAGTATATGTTGAAATGTTTGTTTCTTGACAATAATTACGTAATACTGTGTGCTGTATTCATTTATGTTTTTTAGGTTACAGACGTTAATAAGAGCCGGTATAAACATTTGAATCCAATCAAAAACATTTTATGAAAACTGCCGGAATACTTATATTAAACCTATAAACTGTATGTTTCTTAATTTCAAAATCACAGCTTTTTTTCTAGATGCACATAAAATTCTCTGTATATAACAGAGACACAATTAATACCATTATTGTCCATCTGTCTGTGTATTCCGGTTAGACTCTGAATCACCTAGACTGATTTGGATAGGAATTTCGCAAGCAGACAGCTAAAATTAGAAAGGGTACCTTTGGCCATATCTAAACAATTATCGTAATCATAGTTCATAAGATCTACGCATGAGTAACTTCTAGATCCAAAATATTTTTTATATACGATAGCAAGGCAAGCCGCCCATAGACACCTTCAAAACCAGGAGCTAGAGAAACGTTGCCAACCTTAAGACCTTAGCCATTATAGGTTCATCATGTGTTTATAGTGTTTTGTTTTGTTTAGTGACGATCTGCTTCCGACCTTATTTATTTTTATTTCGAGTGTTTGTAATTAGTATTATGGAAGTACAGTAATAAGCACTAGTCATATGCGATGTGTATCATGCGATATGTATAATATAATTTATAATTGAAATTATTCGTTTGAATTATTGAGAGTCGCTTAAGAGATACGTAGCAGAGTGGGCGCACATTAGTTGCAGTAACGGGACTATTGTTTTATTCACTCCCTGAAACAGTAAAATTTAATCTTATAAATACGATCCTATAGATCTTTTTCGTAGGATATCTGATTATCAAGTTAATACCAGTCTTCGTAATCCATGTATACTGTAATGGCCAAACAACAATGGATGTTTATTGATGTTACCGGTAATGATCTATTGTCAAGCTTATTTCCGAACACAATTGACTATTCATAACCAAACTTCGAAACGGGAGTACACAAAGAGAAAATGAATATTGTTATGGGTATATTGCCAAAGATGTTTTGTCGCTAGTCAGTAATATTTTGACTACCAGATATTTCAGTAAAATCCTATTGACGATAGCAGTTTTAGTTATTACAGAACGAATTATTCCTAAACTTAAAAATTAGCCATTATGAAAGGCGAATCAAAGAAATGGTTGTTTATTTCGGTTCGTTAAACAATATTGCTGAAAGTATAAAAATCAAATTCATTAAAGAAATTATGTAAGAATTGAATTTATAATTTGTTTTTAACATGTTCAAGAACCGTTAAAGTGTATCTTTTTAGAATGTGAGTGATGATTATTTTCAAGTGGATCAGGAATACAAAAACCATCACTGTGAAAAAATTTTGAAATCGAGAAAACACTATTTTCTATTAATATATATGAGGATATACGTGTAACAAAACAGAACAATTTAAAAAAAAAATCCGTCTGTCTGTTTGTTCCGGGTAATGTACGAAATGGTGTATAATTAAGATTATTTTATAATTTAGTATAAAATCAATGTTTTATATGTAGGAGTACTACCCCTAAATTGTTTAGTAATTAATGTTTAAAAATTAAAAATTTCAGTTGTTTATTAACAACGAGTTCGTGGACGCTGTAAGCAAAAAAACCTTCCCAACTATCAACCCTCAAGATGAGTCCGTTATTACTCAAGTTGCTGAAGGAGACAAGGTATAATTATCAAAATTTACACTTATCATCTTATCAAATACGGTAATACTATAAATGTCACAATATATATCGAGATTATTTTCTTGTCAGCGTAGTATACCTACTTATATCCAATCGACCTTGGCTTGTATGCAAACGCTGTATGACTAACATTATTTATACAAGAATACATTTAACAAACAATATGACTTAAACAAATTGAATAATAAGTAGGAGAAACATTAATATTAATTTCTTAGTCTTCTCCAAGAAAAATAAATCTTAATCTAATGATGTATAGAATAAAATACAAGCCTTCAATTTATTATTAAAGGCAGACGTGGACTTAGCTGTTGACGCAGCCGTGAAAGCCTTCCACCGTTACTCAGAATGGCGCACTATGGATGCCTCGAAAAGAGGGAGACTTTTAAACAAAGTAGCCGACTTAATGGAGAGAGATGTAAAATATTTATCTGAACTGGAAACTTTGGATAACGGCAAACCAATTGAACAAGCGGCCGGTGAAGTTATTTGGGCATCATATGTGATAAGATACTACGCTGGTAAAGCTGATAAAATCCTTGGAAATACTATTCCTGCAGGTACATCTTCTTTTTATACTTTTATATGATAGGACTGCAAACGAGCATATAGTTCACGTATGTTAAGGCGATTCCTATCGCGCATGGCCCCTCTAAGAACAGTGGGCCCAGAGGACGCGTTGCCAACCTTAGGGCCTAAGCCATATTATATCATTTGTAATTTACATCACTATATAAATACTAAAAAGTTATTTTAATGTTTTAACCAGGCGTCAGAGTAAATCTGGAAATAAACACAGTTCAAACATGTTTTAATAACCAGCATAAACACGTAATAACGTTTTGTAACTAAAACACATTTTAATAAAGCAGGGATTTTCTGTAAATTGACCCTTAAACGTACAGAGGTACCTATAAACCTATGACTGTTTAATGGAGCAAAACAATATTTGCTTAGTTTGCAAAATCTGTGCTACATATTATACAAAAGTTCTAAAGAAGATACGAGATAGAACATGTTAATGATGTGTTCTATTCCTTTTTTATAGATGGCGATGTTATCTCTATGACATTAAAAGACCCTGTCGGTGTTTGTGGACAAATTCTGCCATGGAACTACCCCATTCCTATGTTTGTATGGAAAATTGCGCCAGCTTTGGCTGCGGGTAAGTGTCAAATTTTATTTAAAGATTAATTAAAGATTTTATATCCCCAAATCTCAAATTTCGATAATTACGACAAATTTAACTATCTTAACTACAAATGTAAAATACACCGCTCGTAGATAACTTATAATTACTCACGGTGCCAATGATTTATATACAGGTTGTACCGTTGTCGTGAAACCCGCTGAACAGACACCCCTAACCGCACTAGCGATGGCAGCTTTAATAAAGGAAGCCGGCATTCCCGCTGGTGTGGTTAACGTTATCACTGGTTACGGACCAACAGCTGGTGCTGCTCTCACCAACCATCCCCGTGTTGACAAGATGGCCTTCACTGGATCCACTGAGGTAAACCTCTTAAGCTTTCCGTGTGTCTTCCTGACTCTTTTGTTTTTTTAGTGAGACGTAACCAACTACGATAACAATTAATACCTATCCCAAAATTGCACATTTAATGGAAAACAATTGTAATTGCATTTTCTTTCTTGTCACTGTTTATTATAAATAATATTTCTTGACTTATTCAAATAATCAACTCAATACTTGTGTTATTTACATCATTCATTTGACTTCGTTAGTTAATGTTTGCTTTGCTTTGAGTGAGTAAAAAAGTTATACGAGAAATCATTGATTCATATGCTCATAACTATAACAAAACCCTAAGAAAATACTCGGCAAAGTCGCATTGCAATCCTTTGAAAGGTATAGCATATAAAACTTCTATTAACATTGTTTTGTGCGTTTATTTATCGAAGAATATTTACAGGTTGGTCGTATTATTATGAAAGGCGCTTCAGCTGTCAACCTTAAGCGTATCACTCTTGAACTTGGTGGAAAGAGCCCGTTGGTCATTTTCAACGATGCTGATGGTATGTTACTAAAGAAACTATAAATTTAAATAAAATTGAAATATATACAATAAAATAAAATGTCGATAGGAATTTAAGAGAGTCTAACTGAAAATTTTCAAATTCTTAATAACCTAAATATTTATTTTGTTATTATTATTTTTGATTTTTCTCCGCTTTAAATTTATCAATACATAGTTCAGATAAACAAGATTCGTGTTGACGGTGATATATTTTTAAAAATTATAATGGCAAAGACAAGGGAATAATTTATTTAATGTCATGTAACAGTGGAAAAAGCTGCAGAGATTGCTCACCGCGCTGCTTTTGCCAATGCTGGCCAGTGCTGTGTAGCTGCCACTAGAACCTACGTACAGTCTGGAATTTATGACAAATTCGTCGCTAAGGCCGCCGAGATTGCCAAGAAGAGGACTGTTGGAAATCCCTACCAGAAGAACGTACAACAAGGGCCACAGGTCAAAAGACTTTTCGATGTTATGTTAACTAAAAATCGAATGTTGATTGTTTTCATAATAACTACTAATTATTTAGTAATTTTAATATTTTTTTTACGTCACCACTTGTTTCCTATTCATTTAATGAGATTCAAAGTAATTAAGAAATATTTTATTTTATATTTTGTAATTCACCTTAATATTTGTATGAGGTACATTTTTTAATAAAATAAAAAATAATTTCTACAAAACGATAATATTACGTATCTTACGTGTCTTTAGTAAGATATGATCCTTGTTAGTACAATGAATCGCATTTAATTGACTCAATTGCTACTATTTGATAGCTGTTCCTAGCAGACCTATTTGTAACTTTATTTTATAAACTTTGTTATTACAGATTGACACAGAAATGTTCACCAAAGTTATGAGCTACATTGAGGCAGGTAAGAAAGAAGGCGCTCGTTGTGTGGCTGGTGGAGCTCGCCATGGCAATGTTGGTTTCTTTGTCGAACCCACAGTCTTTGCTGATGTCACAGACAACATGAAGATTGCCAGGGAAGAGGTAATATATTTTAAAAGAAGGTTAAATCAATAGCTGGTGTGTGGCATGTATGCAAAAATATTGTGATCCTTTCAGTATAGAATAATACGAGTATACTTTCAGTAAAAAAGTAAATAACATGAAGGCAGAAAAGAGAACATTATAAACTTCAACGGGAGATACCTACTTCGTTAATTAATTATTCTTTCACTCGTACTAATAACGTAAACTGTACGTAAGCTGACACATACTGGTAATATTTAACGTAATTTTTTTATTTGAACAGATTTTCGGTCCAGTGCAAAGCATTCTCAAATTTGAAACCTTCGAAGAAGTAGTGGACCGCGCAAACGATTCGAATTACGGTCTTGGTGCTGGAGTAGTTACTAACGATATCAACAAAGCTTTGGCCTTTGTAAAGAGCGTACGCGCCGGCACAGTGTGGTAAGTTTTAAATGCTTATAACGAATATTTATCTATGAGTAGATTGAAAGACAAGCGTCAGATCTATTTAAAGATATGCGATCCTGTATGTGTTATTTTGAGAACATGTGTTATCTGTAAGTGGTTTGTTATGTGGTAATGGGACATTTCCGCTGTACAACTCGACAACTCAAACGTTAAATACAAGTACTACTTGCAGGTTTCACTGTCGTTCAAATATTTAAGACTATAATGATAAAAGAAAAGTAAGCTATAGATCCAATGGTTCGGAAAACTAGTCGAAAAAAAATTAATACAACGAATCTTCTAGATCAAGATCTTGGCGGTGTCCATGGGCGACAGAAATCGCTTAATATAAGTGAACTGTATGCTCGTTTGCCTTCCTGTCGCATAAAAAAGACAGACATAAACATTTTATTTTTTTGTTTATGTATATAATATTTACATGTCTAAGCAGAGAGATTATGAAGAGTGAAATTATTAAAGTATATATAAATCGGCAATAATAATTACTTGTAAACGGAGTTGTTTAAATATTAATGAATTGTTTTCTAGGGTTAACACATACGAGCATGTTGCGGTTCAAACTCCATTCGGCGGCTTCAGAGATTCAGGCATTGGTCGTGAGTTGTAAGTACAAACAATTATAAGTGATAAAATTGTTAATTGTTAAACATTTTTAGATAATAAAAAACTGGACAATTAGCGTAATAATAATCTTCTAGAGTTCAATATGTACGAAACATATCTAATATACAATAAGCAAAAAAAACAGTGCTTTGAGATATAAAACTAGAAAATTGCATTTTTTACATATTTAGATTAGAATTAAAAATTAATTTTGTCACATATTTTTCAAAATAATTATTTCAACGTTTGTAAATTAATACGTATTTGTTCTAATTACAGGGGTGAAGAAGGTATCCAGCAGTACTTAGAAAACAAGACAGTTACGATCAGCCTACCAAAGAAACCAGAGCTGTAAATCTTCCCATTTATTTTTCTAAAGACATTCGCACTTTTTTGTTATTATTTTTGACCAAAAAAATATATATTTTTTTAATAAAACTCTTTTTATTATGTTTCTCGTTTTTAATTGTGATTTAATTTGGAAATGTCAATTTGGCAAAACAATTATCGTAAATTAATCGATACAGCATTTATAAACGAATGAACTATTTTTTTATTCAACTCAATAACTCAGTGAAAATAGTTGTATGTAAGATTTTAAAATAGATTTTTAGAAAAATATAAAGACACTAATAATATAAACTATGTTACATGGATTTTTAACTCTTCTAGTAGTAGGTTGGAAAATAAATATAAAAATCTTAAAAATACGTCAACAAAAACATTTCTGCAATTATAAAGGAAAATCGGACTAGGTAAAAAAAGCTTCATACATATATAGTATATTCTTATATATTTTTATCTTCTTATATATTTTTTTCAAAAAACGAAGAATACAACCGCCTTCATGTTGGTATCTTTAATCTATATGAAAATTTAATAAACAATATATTATACCTATTTAAAAATATATTGTAGATTTATAACATTTTAGGTACAGTATTTTTTGTTAAATTAGAGCTACGTGTTCGTGTTCATTTTCATATTAATAAATTTTTCTATTCTAAAATAAATAAAATTTCTGATTTAATAGGTCCGTTTTGATTTAAATAGCTGTAATTAAAGGGATTTACTTAAAATTTTAAAAATAAATTGTAGTAACTTCATCAAAGCCTAAATAAACCACATGAATATATATATTTTTTGTAAATGCTTCAATCCATTCTAAATATAAGGAATTATTTAAAAAAAAAACACTTTTTTATGAGATACTAGATTTATATCCTAACATTAATCATTAAACGTAAAAATATCCACAAAACAATTATATAGTACAAAAAAAAATAACTCACAAGTTCGGAAATCAAAAAAAATATTGAATCCGTTCGTCTAAAAATATTGAAAAACAAATTAAAACAATCTGTCACCAGTATTTCTGAACAGTTGACATCTTACCCTGTACACTGTCATTTTAGGTTTTGACATTTGGCTTCAGCCTAGCTAGCAGTTGGTAGATGAAAATGAAGTTAGTATATCATTGAAACTGTTTTTAGTTGTACGTTAGTGAAATTTACGTGTACAAAAACAGAATTACCCGCAAAATGGTTAAAGTCGAGGTGAAGTATGCAAAGGTAGGTAAAAGTATATTGTAAGTGACAATTAATATTATCGCGTGTAAAAAATATTTAAAGGCATAAAACTTAAAAATAGAAATTAGAGTAGGTAATAAAACTTTGAGTTTTGATCGTAAATTGATAAGATTGTTTTAACAATCTTAAATAATAAATATATATTACAAAACTAAACCATTTGATAGGTATTTTATTATAACTTCACCGGTATTTTAAATAAGTCTGCGAAAACGTTCATATAAACAGATTCAATATAAATTTAATACATGCTTAGCTCTATTACACATTCCTGTTCAAGCTGAGGGAGCCAGACACAAGTGAGTGCTATTGCATAGTGCACTCGGTCAAAACATGTTTTCGTTTATAAAACAAGGAGACTAACGAGTATACGGTGTACTCGATAACAAGTGTTTACTGTTCATCCATGGACACCTTCAAGATAAAAAAATTTAGAACACTCACTTCTTATGACAAATACATAGGATGTAGATTATATATATAAGTATAATAGGCTGACGACTTTTTATGACGGATCGATATATATTATAACAATTATGGATTATAATTTTTTGACAATATAATATAATCTTTTTCGATAAATGTACTTTCCAACTTTGAAAGAATTTTTCAAATAAGAAAAGCGATTCCGGAGATTAGCGCGTTCAAACAAACAAACTTTTCAGCTTTATAATATTAGTATAGATATATTATAATTTAAGCCGACAGCGATATGTGAATTTTCCCATATCTGTTATCCTTATAGAGTTACAGCACACTTGTAAACACTGTTTTTATCGTTCTAAATAAACATAATTATTACTTTTCTCAATACGAAACGAAATCATGACTCAAGCTGCAGTCGCTATTTTACTGTTCTCGAAAAATACATAAAATGTCATCATAATATTTTCGATACAATAATAATTCTGAAAATGCAAACAATTGATAAGATTGGCAATGTTTGTTTATGTTCACCGGGTCGCAAATATGATATTATTTTTGTTACTATGAATACATATGTGAAATTTTAAATTACTAACTTTGGCCCGCGGTTCGATCCTACTTGAAATGTTGATATTGAAAGTAATAATAAATGTTATAATGAATTGTTTCTAAAGTTAGTGCTACTGAAAATGCCATGAAAATTCTATCAGCCGTTTTAGCGGTTTTTAAGAACCAACAGACAGATTCCTTTATTTTATCAGCATTAGATTCACCGCGGGTGAACCTATCGGCTACTAGTCTAGCTAGTCGTTTATATAAACGTCTTATAGACAAATGCATTAGTTAAAATTTTAAAAGTTTTCGGGTCCAACTTCATGACGTAATTTAAATATTTTATTATTATATTTAATTACTTTTCAGCTTTTTATCAATAATGAATGGGTCGACGCGGTCAGTAAGAAGACTTTTCCCACGATAAATCCTCAAGACGAGAGCATTATAGCTCAAGTTGCAGAAGGCGACAAGGTATTTGTTTGATTCTACTTTAAGACGACGTTGATCATTGAAAGTTAAACGTTGTTTATCAATTTTTCCTAATTGGAACACTCACAATCGTAAGAATGCAATCACACCGCGCTTTTCGTTTTAAAAATACTGGTACGCTAACCAATGGAATTTCCTCCCACGTATATGCGTTCTAAGAGATGAAGGTAAAACATGATTACAGAAATAAACATTGGGTTTGGCTATAATGAAAATTTTTATTTCGATAATATACTTTGTACTAAATAATAAATACGCTATAATTCCTGCACCATTATCAAATCATCTCCGAAATACAAAATTATTATATTGTTATTCGCCATACGTATTATTGAAGGTTTTCATCCGATACGACATTGAATTTTTCAGTTTTTTATTTACAAGTAAAGCTGAGTATAGAATATTGAAATTTATACTATCAGATTTTGATCTCCCTTATGCTAACTATTAATAACTTTATAGTACGGTACTTGCGAGAAAATAAATTTTATAAAAACGTTGCAAATCAATACCTACATATAATATATAGTTTAAATGAAAATTTACGAGTTCAAAGTATTTATTTTGTTCTAATTCAGGCAGATGTCGACTTGGCTGTCGCTGCTGCGAAAAAAGCATTCTATAGATATTCGCCATGGCGTGTTATGGACGCCTCACAGAGAGGCATGCTTCTTCTAAAATTAGCTGATCTGATAGAATCTCAAGCGAGATACTTAGCTGAACTAGAGACTTTAGACTGTGGGAAACCGGTTAAGATTGCTGAAGAAGAAGTTTATTACTCGGCTAGCGTTTTAAGATATTACGCTGGAAAAGCCGATAAAATTTTAGGCAGCACGATACCTGCAGGTATACAAACTCCGCTCTTTGGATACCCATAATAATATACAAATTAATAAAATAGAAGTATCTGTTTGGTCCATCAAAATAACAACTTATTTCCAGATGCTTATGAAGTTACATTCATTATTAAAATTTTAATTTAGAAATGAAGTGTCATTTATATATTATTTTCCAATTGTTTTGAATTTTAACGAAACTTTCACTATCAAATAGTTAATGTTATAAAGAATGACTTAGCCTATTTTTTCTTTCAATTATTTCATCTGTTATACGAATAAATAAAATTGGAATGTCTGTATTGTAATATAAAACAAAAATCTTCATGCATTTATATGCATGAAGGTTTTTGGACATTTTGCACATTTATATGTGCACTTTACAAATATCATTTTCTGTGTGCTTGTTTGTTCTAAATAATCTCTGAAATGGCTAGATCGATTTTGACGGGACTTGTTTTGGCAGATTGCGTATGTAATAGGAAGTAAGTTAGCCTACATTATTTTAGAAATTGCATTTATTTTTACTATTCATTTATTTTTTATACAGTCTAGGAATACGTACATTTTATGATTTAAAAGATAAATTTCGCAATCTCTGTGAATTTAATTGACTTTCACGTGTCTAGAGTTCTTATCGGAATCTTATTGATGTCTACAATATGACCTCCCTATCAACATTCATAACTAATTTTCGATAACAATGCATGATTGTCATGTAAGCGTTCATTATGATTATCTCGACTTAAAATACATTTTCTTATAATTATCTGCAATTGACCTATTTAATACTATTAGGATTTATGTTAAATAACGATTAAAAAAGTATGGTATTTATGTTATTCTATTTAGAGATAGACATAATGATACAATTTTTGTCGAAAATATGCCTTTTATTGTTGGTAAAGTTTTAATGGCGTCTAAAATTTAAAAACTTGCAATTCCTAGTTCCATCATGATGAGCTTATAAGAATTTAGTTATAATAATTAACTAAATTCAAAGATTCCACTCCATTGTTTGTTTTACAAGAGAAGCGAATAAGATTGTGTTAAAATAATGATCGCTTGCAAGTTTAGATCGTGTGAGACGAGAAAATTATATATAAAATCTTTTCTATTCCAGATGGCGATGTTCTGTCTATGACTTTAAAAGAGCCAGTAGGAGTCTGTGCTCAAATTATACCATGGAATTATCCAATACCAATGCTTTCGTGGAAAATTGCACCAGCCTTAGCTGCAGGTATTTAAATATCCTTACTAATATAATTAACGAGTATGGATGTTTGTTACTCTTTCACGCGAAAACAACTGAACTGATTTAAATGAGACTTTATAGATATATAGGTTAAACGTCAGAATAACACGTAGTCAAGTGATAACGATATTGTGACACGAAAGAAACCGCGGGGCACCGGTAGTTAAAAATAAAATGTTAATACAACACCTGCATAACTGTAATGGTTTTTAAGAACTATATTTTAGGATATAAAGAAGTCAAATATAAAATTTATTATATGCAGACTTTTTATTCATTTTATTCGTTATTTAGTTGTAAGACATTTCCACGTAATAATAGGCCATGTTAATAATTTTATGTACGCAAATACGTCTATTCTAGTTGTTGTCTCCAACAGTTCGATACAAAATAAAAAGTAAGTCCAGTTTCAACGACATAGCTTTAATATGCTAGTTTCAACTTGTCAAACTACTTTTTATATAGTCGTGTTATTTAACAATTCTTAAATATAATCAGCATTTTGTTTGTATTTTTATTCTACAAACTTGAAATTTTGTTAAGTAAAGCTATGATTAGATTATTATATTGTATTGTCGAATGTCGAACCTTGTAGGTCGAAGTTACACGTGGAAGAAAACTAGTCTCAAGAATTATAATGTAATTTTTAAATTATGTAAGAAACAATAAAATTGCGGAAAAATGGGATAAACTAAGCAAAAAAGTTTCTCCATGTGTTGTAATAAATCAGTAGAATTCACGTATCTATACATTCATTGAATCGATAGAACACAAAACAACGTTTTATGTCTGCCTGTTTGTATGTACAGGTTAATCTCCGAAAGTACTTAACGGTAATCAAACCCAGAGTTAATTATTTGTATTAAAAATGTCGTAGGAGACTGAGGGGGAAATTATGGAAATATTAAGATATTTTTCCAAGTGGCGAAGGCGGAGCTCAAAAAATGGCTGACTGACTTTTGAAGTAATCGTAATTTTACAACATTGCAATGTCTATCGCTAATTTTTGACTTTTATTTTATTTTAGGTTGCACAATAATAGTCAAGCCAGCAGAACAAACTCCCTTGACGGCTCTGGCCATAGCCGCTCTTATTAAGGAAGCTGGATTCCCAGCTGGTGTTGTCAATATTGTACCTGGATATGGACCGACCGCTGGAGCCGCGCTCACGCATCACCCAGATGTCGATAAAGTCGCATTCACGGGGTCTACAGAGGTAAATTCATAATTGATCATAATCTAAAACAAGATTATTACTTCAGTGCTATGTATACATACAATAAATCAGTAAAAATCCTGTCTGTACATTTAAAAAAACTATCCAGAATAAATATGATCAATAATTAGAACAAAACAAAACATGACAGCTTATAATAATGTATGAAACGACAATAATCCTAATAAAAATAATTCAATTTACAGATTTTATAACGGTGCAATTAGTCTAAGGAATATTTGAAATTGAAATTTAATATTTAAATAACCGAGTAACAATTTTCTACCTGTTCAAGTTAAATTGTCATAGTAAGTTAGTGTCTACTACTGTCTTCAGAACACTGTCTCTGCGTACATTCATTAAAATCTGTTCAGCGATTTAAGCGAGAATACGTTAAAAACAAACTCCATTCACATTATAGTGTGCATATATGATTTTAAAGTGACGACAATATTATCAAATTCTGCGTATTAAATGATATTTTTAGTCATGTTTATATGAATTGAACAGGTCGGACGTTTAATTCTTGGAGCGGCATCGGTCGCAAATCTCAAACGTGTAACTTTAGAATTGGGAGGAAAGAGTCCCTTGGTAGTATTCAACGATGCTGACGGCAAGTATTGTTTGTTATACTACAAAAAGGAATTCTAGAATTGTCATCAAAATATCTCCATGAGAACATTAACGATTTTGTTTTGTTTTCACTTTTTATGACGGTCTTTGCTAGACTATCAATGAGGTCCACTTGTCTGCTTCTTAATTATTTATTTACATTACAACAATTTACTTAAATTGAAACACCTTACTTAACTTCTTAAGATTTAGTTTGTGCTCCAGAATTCCAGATCGAATTTCGACATTTCCCGCCTATTTATAAAATTAGAATCAATATAATTATACTTACATGTTAATGGTAATACTTATAATATAATTAATACGTAAATAGACATTGCAGCAAATAAATTTATGACACTGCAGTATAATGTAAGATGTACCACTTGGATAGTTCTAAATTTTAAACTACAGAAAATGTATTAGTCTTCTTAAAAGCGAAAGTTAGTTTATAAAATCGTCCTCATTATCTGTCTGTGAGTTATCTTCATATCTCAGTAACGATATAACTTATGAATATGCAATCTTGCAAACATCCTATTAGACCTATTTATTACTCACTCGCACCTATCTGGCTTGTGTGTTTAAGAACGTCTATTGTTACTTTTGACATTATAATTTAAGTGTTTTAAGAAGAAATCAAGAGAAAATTAATTTCACTATACAATAGCGTAAGATTTCTAATACTGATTGTAAACTTTGTATGTTATCAATAAAAAAATAATCAAAGTGTAATAAAAACACGCCATGCTTTATACCTGAAACATTACTTACGATGATTGTTAAATAAAATATTAATTATTCAAAATTGTTATTCACTTTTTAGTTCAGTTTGTTATTAAAGTGTGTGGTGTTAGTTATTATTAACTATAAGTTTTAATTGTGAAGACGAATTACAGTGGAAGAGGCAGCACAATTAGCTCACGCAGCCGCATTTGCGAATGGCGGCCAATGTTGTTGCGCGGGCACTAGGACTTTTGTACAGTCGGGCATTTACGATCAATTTATAAAGAAAGCCGCCGAGATTGCTAACGAACGATCCGTAGGCAATCCCTTCGATGATGTTCAACAAGGACCTCAGGTACACACGTTTGTTTTAAAAGTAAGCCAACAAAAATAAGTCATAGTTATATAATCAAACACTATACAGGATGTTTTTGGACTGCTCCCGAAAATGAAAACTGGTGATAGTAGTTATGACACCTTTGATGATGGGACGGAAAAAAATTCGAGACTGACTATAAAAAAAGTCATATTTTTAAAACGTTTTTTTAGAGTTATTTACGCTCCATCATGTTTGTACAGCTAAATGAAACGATA
>JAOSYY010017183.1:0-19442 GCA_025727935.1 Hebomoia glaucippe
TAGGCCTGAGAATCGGACAACATCTATTTTTCGTCCCCCTAAGTGATAAGGGTTGTTCACCCTTAAATTTTTTTTTTAATTTTTTTAAGATACAGCATACAAAAATACCCCTCTACAGTCAAACCCTATTATTATGTGGCATAACGACGTTTGCGGGGTCAGCTAGTGTGTATATATATATATATATATATATATATCTCGTTTCAGTGACTTTGTAAAGAATTGGCTAATTTATATTCGTTACGAGGGATATAATTAGTCGTGTGGGACCGTTGATAACCGCGATGAGACCACGGCCATTTTCCACTGAAATAATAAAGAAAGCATTATAAATATTAATATAAAGTTGTTTAAATATTTAGTAATAATAATATAATTTATATATAGGTTATAGGTTATAAGTTAGTATAAAAATTTTGAAATATCAAAGCATATGATATAATTTGATTTGATTACATTTACTGACGGATTACAAAAATGTCGTTATTGTCAAAAGAGTTATGGTAATAGGTATTTTTAATTTTAATAATATATTATAGTTATCATTATTATTTTGTACCAGCTTGAAAACGCGGCTTCGCTTACGTTACGAGTTTCTTTAGCGAACAAAACTAGCGCGTGCGGATACCTCTTTGGTCTTACGGATTCAGCGGTGAAAGACGAACAAAGAAACACAATTTCACATTAATAATATTAACTCTACTGCAGCTGAGAATAATGTGTGAAGTAACAAAGGATTTTGATGAAATACCTTATGATCATGCGTACATATCTCTGAGGCGGATGCGGTGCGCACGCGTCTGACGGCAGCTCCAGGTCGAGGTAGTGGTGCGCGCTCGCGCATAAAAGCGAATCGAGCGCGCGGTGTAAGTCACCGAATGTCGGGCGAGAACGCGGCCGCTCATGCCAACAAGACAGCATCAGATCGTATCTATTACAAGTTATAAGTTTCTCTTAGACAATCGGTCACTCTTGGATTTTTTATAGACCTTATGACCATAAAATTTAATGGTAGACAGGTGATAATAACTATATAATTAATTGAAAGGTCTATGATACTGCCGGTTAATAAGCCGGCAGTATAATAAGGTTGAAGTCGGGGTCATATTTGACGACTGACGTTTCCGAACAGTAGTTAGAGCTGTTAACGGAATTTCATTATATCATATAACACTGAAGTTCATGTATCTTGCTGTTACAGGTTAAGCTATGTCAGAATTTAAGATCTAACTATACAAAGATTTTAGAACCTTACGTTTACAATTATGTAATATGAAACTAATTGTAAACTATGTAGGTACAAGAGGATACTTACAATTGTGCTGAACAGTTTGAAGGTCTTGGCATGCGATAACCGGCGCGTAGCAAACGCGGCAATCGTGCAGCACCCACTGCGGGGTATGGGGCTCCCCCCACCGTAACAATCTCCCACATCACCACACCAAACGACCATCTATTAAATATTTACGTCTATTTATATCAGGTAAACCGTCGACAATGCAACATCTTACACTTAAAATGACGACGTTGTAGAATAGAGACCTAAAGCCCATTCCTATTAACTAGATTTCATTATATATAACTAATGATACAAGCACCAAATTAATTTGATAAAAATAACAAGCTGTGGAAAAACAGCAGCGATCATTATTATTCATTGAATATACCAGAATTTTGAAAATTAACTATTTTCTTATTATTCATTTAATTTTTACGTAAGAGATTCCTGAAAATATGTTAAAGACATCCTTACACGTCACTTTGTGTTGTATAAATCCTATGTGTCAGCGATTCTAAGGCCATCCATTTCACGGGCATTTTGCCGTTACCCTTTTGTTTATATTGATTCTCTTGATAAATATCTCGGGATAAACCGAAGTCAGCTATTTTCAGCGTCCTATCCGAAGTTACAAGAATGTTTCTCGCAGCTAAATCTCTATGTACAACTCTATTCGATGATAGGAATTCCATGCCCATAGCGATTTGTCGGCAGAAAGATAAAAGATCCAATACACTGAGTTCCGTATCGCAGACTCCTTGAAGATCGTAAAGTTTGTTGATGACGAGTCTAGAGTCGCGATTGGACTTCAAGTCATCTCGGTAGTCCGATTCTTCGTTATTGTTGTAGTACTTAGCTTTACGTCGGGTTACCATTAAGTCCCATGAACATCTGAAAACGAATGAAAGGCAATTTGATTAAGCTATAACAATACTCTTAAAACAACATAATAACCAAGAATTACCTGAGATACGTGAGGAGGTCTCCTCTACTACAATACTCAGCAATAATGAAAGGCTTTCGTGCCCTGCAACACCCGACGAGGCTGACAACGTGAGGGTGGCTTCCCACGCTTTTCATCAGCTCCATTTCAGCTCTGAATGACCGAATTTCTTCCACTGAAGGGAAGTCTATTGAAAATATGGAGAAAATAATAATATAATTTGATTAAATTTTTAATAATGATTCATCACACTTTGACGCTACTTCATTCGAAAATATTATATTCATAAAACTTGAGACATCTTTTCAGGTACTGTAGCTAACCTTTAAGCATTTTCACAGCAACGCCCTTATTATCAGGAGCCAAAGTTCCCCTCCGTACCACCCCAAAAGCCCCTTCACCAATAACTTCATGAAGAAGCAGACGCTCTGGTTTCACCTCCCATTGGTCTTCTGAGCCGTATTCAACACTACAGACCTCCATTTCGCTATCTTTTGAAACTTTTTTTCCAACACCCTATCAAAGAATTAAAGAACTCTGAGAAATCCTCTAGTTGAGTTGCCTTTAAAGGCAAACCAAACAGAATGGGTCTTTCCTAACGACGCCAAGATGAATAAAATTCGGCAGCGATCATGTATAATGCATATACTACGTAGTTCTTATGTTAATTTGTCAAAATATAAAAGGTGTGAAGGTTATTTACCGGAAAATACATATTTCTCTTAGCGATTTCTCTTTGTCGTTTCCACCATACGAGATTGATCACAAATGTAGTTGATATAAGTACACCAGCCCAAGCTCCTACTAGTAAGCTCATTGACGCTGGCTGGTTATGCTCTGAAAATATTTAAATTGTATAAAAACGTAATGGAATAAGAGGTTTTAAATCATGCTAATGTATTAAAATAGGAAAAATATCAATAGAGCAATATATGACTTGTTTGATGGAAAACCGCCTGTGGACTTGCCGGACTCGCTGGTGCGAAGAAAATATTTTTTTTCTATGTGACGATAATTATGTGAAACACTTGTTCCATCTTTTTTTTCATAATCATAGGAAGATAACAGACTACTAATAGGTAATAAAAACTCTTTGAATAACAATACAATTTCCTTTATCGCCTATCATAATAAATTATGTGCAAACACAATCTACACACAACGGTAAGTATTTAAGAAATTCAATTTGAAATAATTTATTCGTGTCTAGGGTATATTAAAGTCTGAATACAACTGTACAATAACGAGTTCGTAGTTAACTTCTATAAGAAAATTCTTTGCAATATTAGAATGTAAATATGAAATGAAATTAAAACGAAGTATTACGATACTATTAAAAGCCAAGAGTAGCTAGTCAGGAAAGAAAGAAAACTACTACGTATGTAGTTACTTTACTAAAGACTTTTTAATAGGTAAGTTATACAAAAAAATTAGTAGTTCTTACTTCATAGTTAATTAGCAAATTGTGTACTTACTTGGAAATATAGCTGAACGCGTGGAAATTGCAAACCCATTAGCATTGTAAGCTACCAATGAAACATTGTAGACACCTTCACCTTGGACGTCATTAATCGTCACGCCAGTTAATAACTAAAAAATAATTTACGATTTAAAGAAATAATAATATTGTCTTATATTGATATGCGTGTCACACATTTAAAATAAAAAACTCTATATAATTTCATCTGAGATTAGCGAGCATGAAGACATATACAATCCGACAAAATCCTAAAAATAGTTGTTTTGGGTTCTAGGATTTTACATTTATAATCTTATATATCTCATATACTCGTATATTTCAATGTTCAAACAGAGATTAGTTACATTTTTATTATATTATACATATTTATCTATCAAAAAGCCGTCACAATAGAAACCGAATTGCTTGGGTTTTATAAGATTTTGGTTATCTGCCAACTAGAGTCCCGTCAAAATCCATCTAGTAATTTCGAAGATAGCCAGAACAAACAGACATATAGACAATTTTGTATTGTGTTATTAGTATCTTTTGCACTTACATTTTAATTTTTAAAAATGCTGTTATAGTCAAATAACAAACAGACATTTCAGTTTAATTTATGGAAATGTGTAGGATGTATATTATAAAGATCAAAAGCCATCCGAATTCCTTAAGACAGATTGCAGTCTTATTTTTATTTTATTTACAATTTTTAAATAAAACTTTTGTTTTTTTGTAATAAAGAGTATAATTCAATTATATCAACGTAAAATTGACAATAAATAATTAGGCCTATTATTTTAAGTGTTAAAAGTACACGGACAACTGCTATTTCAGTCAATAATTTTACATTTTGTAGTGCTCTGACGAAATTGGATTACATAGTATATTTTACTAATGATCATACTGAGAGATAACTCGAACCATATTCATGAGTTAAGTGCTCTTCAAGGCCCGAGCTAAAAAGATCGTATACCGTCGAACATTAAACTCTGCTTCAGATTTTTTTAGAAAATGTAAATACCTACCCCTGATACGTTTACAGTATAGATTAAATCAGCTCTAAGAGTGACATTGTAGTATGTGGGTAAATACTTTGGGCGCGTCCATTTTATGTGAACGATCCAAAAATTGTTGTTATCCTCTTCTACTTCTGAAGTCAAATTCTGTATTTTTTCTGGCACTAAAATAGTGAAATGTGTTGTTTAAATTCGCCCAAAACTCACGAACAGACTCACTATATAAACAAATAGCTGTAAGCTCATTTTATTAGATAACTATATAGTTAATAAGTAGAAAATATTTTCAAAATACAATAAGGTAAAGACAGGAACACTTTTTTCTAGTATTGTCGATAATCAATGGATAGATACTTTTATAATATGCAATAATTTTAGTCAAATTTTTTATTATACTCACAATATTTGCATCCTGTAACATTATAACAAGACGGTGTGTGGTAGAAGAAATCAGTAGTTCCGTATTTCCCTATTATCTTGACTGTGCAATTATCATCAAGAGGCACATTTGCTACAATTGATCGTCTTTCGTCTGGCTGTATCACATCAATTGTAATTGACATAATAGAGGGAATATTTGCAACACATGGAAAAAGTAAAATTGATGTAATGATCTTTGAGTCACTGCTTTATTCTTTTATAAGTGTACTTTCAGTAACAATACATACCCGTATTTTCTTCTTCAATACATTTCCTTGTACATTATTGCAAAAGTTGTACACATCGAAACAAGAATCGGCAGCTAAAATAAATCAAATTAATTCGATAATATCGGCAATATATTATTTAAAGTGCTATAATGTTGTCTTGTTAAAGTAATTTGCTTAAAGGCCTAGCAAGTTAGATATACGTAGAAAAAATATATTTTATTTTTAACTCTAGACTTTCGCACATAAAAAACGTGATTCGTAAATTGTTTTGCAAAATATATGTAGATATAAATAAAGCGATAGTGCTTTACGGAAAACATAATTAACTATTGATGTTACGTGGTTAGATATTACATCAACAAATTTTTATGCTTATATGCTCGATTACTATCATACAAAAAATTATGCATCATTGTTATTAAAGTTCACTTTACTTACGATCAGTAGCATTCCACGTTAACTCAACATCGATATGTGTTGTATTGCTATTATACAAGTTGTGTAAAAATACTGGCCGAACCGTGTAAATCCTATCTTCTAAATTAGCGATTGTGCTATTCCAAGGCTCTAGATTAGATCCTTTTTTCCAACGGGAGGAACTCCCGTCATCATTTACAAGAGCCGTCCAAAACGTGTAATTGCCCGGTGAAATGTAGATTGTTCCAATTTCTTTGGCCGGTTCCATCAGATGGAAGATTAACTAAAGTGTATACAAATTTTAAATCATAAAAACAATGTACATTTACTTAGTGTGGTCACTATTAAACATTTAATAACTTACTATTTGTTCAAAATTACAATCGTAATACAGTATTTAATTTTACAAAATTTCAAAAAACAAAAAACAATATTTTTCAAAGTAAAATTCACCTATTTCTATCTTATAATTTAAAAATACTTACATATTCAATGTCATTATCTTCGTTAGGCATCAATACCACCAGCTGCCTATTCTTCGCTTGTGGAACCGCAAAGGTGAGTGTATCTTCTGACTGACATTTTATATCTACTGTTGGAGGTTCTTTATCCGTCTCATAATGTTGTTCTAAGTTTTAAATAAATACAAGTTATTAGTTGGCCGTTTAACAAGAATTAAAAGTGAGTGGATGTAAATTGAAAATAAGGCGAATCATTAATTTAAATCTAAATATGTCTGTAGCTAGCTTAACCCAAACTGCATGAATACATTGGATAGTAACAATTACAAAACATTCGAGTTAGAAGATTAACATATCAATTTAATTTAAAAAAAAGTTACCTTGAAAATTTTTCATGCATTTTTGAAGCGCTCTATGATTTTTCTGAAAAAGGAACGAAAAAAATAATTTAAAAAATACAGAATGGAAAACAGTGAACATGAATTATTTATTATACAATGTATTATAACGTGTTCTGTAACCCAACCAGCCGATTAGACTGTTTTACATTACATCTTGAAAAACACCTTTTTTATTCTTAAATTTCAATTCCCAAAAACATTCGGTAGCTAAAATATTTTTGTAATATTTGCTATAGGTACATCTAAATAGATAAAGCCGCAATCGTCTTACTAGTATATGTATGGTCTTATACACGCGAATCGGGGTTCGAAGAAGGGAAAACCGCGCTTTAAACCTATAAATTTTCCAACCGAGGAGACTATATAAAATAAATATTAAATTGACGTTAGCAGATTATTAATTCCTGGCTAATATATTAAGGGAGACGTGTGCCCAATGCGTGATTGAGTCATACGCCAACACGTTACCTGTTTATCAACAAACCAACATACTGAAATAACTCAAACTCACTTTAAACTTTCCAGAACCCCGTTAGGAACTTTTTTAATAATTATTTAACATTCGAAATAAAGTTTCAGTAGCTGTTTATGAAAAATGAATTCAAATAAAATATTAATTTAATTTAAAAGATTTTAGTAATCAGGTAAAAAATTCTACTTTATCTAATATAATCTCTAAATAGTACCAAACTACGATAGTTTTTATCTCATCTTAAATATAAATATAATAAACGCAGGTTCCAATTATATGCTCATCGCGTTTGCCACAAAAGGCCTCGAAAAAATATTTTAAAAATATCAGGAAATTGGTAATAGAAGCATGATTACTCCAAACCCTACGAGTTTAACACAGAATTTTACTAAACGTCAGTACACATTAGGTTTTACACCCATATATTCATAATAAAATATGTTGGTATTTAAAAGCAATTGAAAAAAATATCTGTAATATATCCTAAGTACTTCAGAGAGTATACATTGAATGCATCATTAACCCATCAAAACAACAATGATAGAAACAAAAAAGATTAATACTTATTACTGATTCTTCAACAAAGGCATTCAATTAAATATCTATGATTGCTTTGATTTAAGATTTAACATTTAGTTACGTTCAGCAAAGTAGCAAAAAATTTAAAACTGAGATAAATGGATATCTTTGTTAAGTCTTGAGGAGTTGAATAACCCAAGTAGCGGACATCACACAAAAAACCGTGTCAAGTATTTAGTAGTCACGCTTAATTTAGTCATCGGTACTGATACTAATATGAATTGGTCGCTACATTTTCCTATAGTAACTGATAGGAATTTGCACTCCTAAAAATTACCTCTTAATTAAATTATAATGATTTTTTTGCTTGCTACAACATTATTAGCATATTTTATAATTTTTAAATCTTAGGGATATCAATCCCTAAGATTTAAAAATTAAAAGATTGTCGTTTAAGATTAATTTTGCTTCTACAATCTATATTTATATTCTTGTTATATATATATATGAAATTTCAGATTGCGGTGAATTGCACATATTTTTTGATGTCAGCAATTTTAATGGGCCCTTTAAATACAATTTGCAGGAATGAAACTTTCCTACAACTGTTTATTATGGGAGACATAATATAATTCAGGGTATGTGAATTTGGTTTTAATTGCGAAAAATAAGCAACTAAAAATAGTTTTGTGCAAATAAATAATCTATTTCAAACTTTTGACATTTAACCACTAAACATTAGGTGACATTGAAAATAGGTAGAGTAATAATTTGTTCAGGTAGATCAATATTTTGTGATACAGAATCAATGCGCGTCCATTAAGGATTATGATATCTGGCCACTAAGAGATAGCTGACAAAGCCACAAAGGTCGCCGCTGCGGAGTACTATAGTGAAAACAAAGTCACGTATTACATCAATGAGTCGCGGTCACTATTAGCTCTGTAATATTAAAATATAAATACCAGCAATGCATATCTTATATTTTATCTTACACTAGCTGTTGCCCGTAAATTCTTTGGCGTGAATTTAAGTATTTTTATATATCTTTGACCAGGAACTTTTGCAGGCGTACTTATAACAACTCAAATTGAAACGAACAATGGAAATCTGTTTAAGAGAATCATAGAAATATTTATTTTTATTTATAAAAGTTAAGGGTGTTTGGATGTTCCAAGTTATTAAAATTGATTTCTGACTTTGAGATTTTCGATCTTCACAAAAATATTTGTAAAGTGGAAGTTATTCATAGACGAAAGATCGATTTTTGGCTTACAATGCAAATATCCGACATGCTATAAATAAAACGTAGATTTTAGGATCAAAGTAAATATATTTCTGGAATTACGTGTATCTAAAATCCTATAATAGTATATGTTATGATATATGAAAACTTGTTATGATAGTTTTAATATATAAATAAAAACTTAAGAAAAATATATGAAAGCAACATATTATTTTGCGATACTTCTGAAAACGTTAAGGGTGTATATCATTTACGTTTGAACTAAAATATTGTTTTCTTACGTAATACTTTAATATTCCTGTTTCCTCGTCTCTGATTAATAAGTACATAGTAGACATCCGAGTTAATATGGTATATAGGCAGAAATAAATATAAAATGATAACACTAATACATTATTACTTAATATAAAATCATAGAAACCTTTAACTTGATTACAAATAAAATTAGATAATATCCAGAAATTTACTATAATCATAAATGTTCAAGTTATCTGTTCGCAATAGTCATAAATAGATCTCTATATTAAATTAAGTTTTTTATGATCTACTTACAGTATCTACGACGATGTCCATGCATACAGAACTTGCCAATTCCTTTATTTGTTTCACTGTTGCTGGTAAATCTGTTAACGTTTCTGCATTTGCAAAAAATCCACATGACAGTAATAAGTAATGCTTAATAATAATTAAGAACCATTCAGTTGTTGTTATCTTGAAGTGCATTTTATCAATGACTTTGGCGGAAATATTTTACTTCAATAGTATTTTTTATCAATAATTTAATTTACACATTCTGAATTAGTTCTTCGTTATAATGAATCTGTGTAACGTAAACAATATTCGCTGCAAATAAAAATATTTTTCATCTCAAATTATTATTGATAACAATAATATATTGATAAATAAACTGATTGATAAAATTAATATCGATGACCTAGGCTGCAACTAATTTTAAAGTTACGCAATTTTTTAATCAAGAATTTTTATGTCCAAAATTTCTGTCACTTTTGTATTTCCAATATCATTAAGAAACAAATAAAATAAACCATAAAAAATTGACCAAAAATGCACGTGTGACTTCGCAGTATTCGCGCACGATCTGATTGGCCCTCTGTGCGGAACTGGGGCGCAGTTTGCGTGTTTACGGGAGGAATATTCTACCTTCTACTTATAGTACATTTTTTACCAACAATAAAAAGGTACTATGAGTATTTAAAATAACGCAGGTTGACTTAGATTAGTAGAAAAACTGTCTATGATCAACGCAAACAATTTTATACTAGTAATTACATTTTTTCGGAATCGCCATTTCTGACATTCTTTTGCCTATACTATCATGTAATTAGTATATACGGTAATATGTATACGGTAAGTAATTAATAAAATTAGTAAAAGTTGAAAATCTTAATGATATGTTGAAACACTGAGCATATTTCAGAAGATAATATTTTCGTCTCGTAAATGTGATTTCAATTAGCGAATTACTGATATACGTCACATAAATTTGAATCTAGTTTTAAGATTAATAAATATATATTTTTTTTTAAGTTGACAACCTAAGACCACTTGATTACACACCGATCTTTGTTTGTAACATGTACGAAGTCATTACATAAATCGGTGTAGTGCTGTATGCGTTATAAATTTAAACCGTGTATTATTCTAATATTTAACAACACTCACAAAAAAAGTACCATTGTATTTTAAATAATTGCCATTCGCATAAATCCGATATTAGAAAGCGTGATCGCCAAAGATAGAATACTTAAAAAAATATATTCATTAGGAATTATAATGAGACATTTGAGAGTTATCTATTAAAACATGTTATTGATTATACTGTCGCTTTCGTTTCGCCTAAATCTATTTAGTTGCATAACACTGTAAATTTTAAAAAAATAGCAACTACACTTGACTTTACCTGTCACTTTTGTTTAAATTATTTTTAATGTTAAAAAACTATTGCTAGTAACTTTGACGATTGAAACAAACTTAACACAACCGTAATCCGTACTTGATTAGTTAACAGTTAACATTCATCCATTAACAGCTCTACATTACAAATTTAAACTTTGACTATTTTTTATTTAAATTTATAACTTAATTTACTAGCAATACCCATGTGATTTTTTGTAAACAAACATGATGGTGATGATAAAATAAAAGTAATCATTATAATATCAAGCTATTAAAGTATTTTGATATTACAAACAGACAGTTCAATTTGACTCAGAAATTGGGTTTCTAGTTTTGTTACGTATTAAAAAATTATTCTATGGTTCTATTAAAATAATATTTACTATAGATATATGTACTAGAGCGTTTGCCGACACACCTTGCAAGCGTTGAATTCTTTATAAATCTAGATTACCGAATATCGTTTTTATTATAAAACTTTGAATCTCATCTCTGCCAAGCTGAAGGTAAAATGAGAACGGGAAATAATTTAAATTTATAATCCTACCATTCAGGTGTGGCTTTTGTGTCAGAATCATTTCATTTCATTATATTTAAAACCATTACTTATCAATAAAACACCTTATTTTTGTATTGATCCCAGTTAACTACGATAACTGCTGTGACAAATTTTATGTTTCACCCACAAATGTACCCAACTATCAGTTCTTGGGGGTTTCAACAGAACATAAGAATACAAAAACAGACTGCCAAAATCGTCAGTATAGTTCTTGATAATATGTATATTAATCATCAACAAATGATGGAATGTTGCTCGCCTTCATTGGTTTTAGTACGCCGTATCTAAACTTTGTTATGCGACTAAAATGTATTTTTAAATCTTAGAAAATCTACAATAAGTTATTTACTGTGGTTTATTTCAAAATAACTAGATATTTAAAAATGGAAGTTATTCGATAAAGTTGTGATGTATCTTTACAGTAGGTAATTAGGTAGCCACTATTATAACGGATATTTTTGAGTTTCAAACAAAGTCGACCTATTTGCGATTCAGAAACGACCGTATGTATAATTAATCGATTCATTTTATATTGATAAAACCACTGAATGATCGATTCGACCGTCAGATTAAATATGTATTCGATGCTGCATAAATATCACTGTGGTTTTATTTTATTTTAGTATTGGTTGTAACATTTTCCCAGTCGTAAATCCAATTTTGGCCAATTGCGACTGATCTATTTAAACGTATTAATACGTCTTTAACATTAATTTAAAATTAACATGTTCTGCTCTTGAACTACTGCGACGTAAATTATGATTTTCTTTAAAGACTACACTGCATAAGATTATCTATTGCGTATCGTAAAACACGCCATTATGTCCAGTCTCAGAAATATCGTTAGACTACATGTATTGGGCTTTACACCAGAGGTTCCGTACTACAATTTTGGAAAACCGAAATAGCAATCTCAAAATACAGGCATATACGTGCCCAATACGAAATTTAAATTTACATGTATGGGACCTAAATGCGAAAATTTGTGGCAAATCTACCACTTAGATTAATTAGGCAGGCAAATTGTCAAGAAACACACATCGTTGCAATATTATAATTTATTACGTAATTTTATTTTTTGTTTATATTTGTCAAAACGATAATATAAAAAACAAACCAGTTTCGTGAAAATCTTTGTCCTATTATCTCAATTCGAGTATATTTTGAAGATTATAGAAATCCTGTGCGTACAAAAATTCCAAGTTTCAATTAGAAAGCTTCTTAAATTATTTAAAAGTACGATATGTGTACTTAAAATTGTCTCAGCCATTAAGTTTGAACAAATGAACAGTTTCCGTACTAATAATATACCATGAACTTTTTTGCTTAGTTAGAGGGCACCGCACGATTTCGTCAACTACCTGGACATAGTCTGATATAACCTTCAGTCGTATTTCATCAGGTAAGGCCGGTCAGTGACCTCATATTCTTGAATGTTATACTAGACAACTAATTAGTAATTAAATCAAATCGTGACAGCAAAGGACCTCTACAAACCGGTGCTATTTAGTCTATCTTACAAAACACTTTTTTGCTTGCATTACTTATTTTTAATTTTTGCATACACGTATTCGGCTATAGTAATGTTTTTGATTTATGGACAGGTGTTATTTAAAAGTAGTATTGGCTATGGCGTCCATTTATAGATCTGGGTCTTTTACCACGCTAGGCCGATTCGTAGTAGCGGTAAAAATAATAATAAAAACTACCATAAGTTATCATAAAATTGAGATAATCTTGGAATTGAAAGTTTTGCATTTTTTAGAAACAAGGTAAGAATTGCTGTAAATCTAGTTTACTAACAAAATGAAGGAATAAATTATTATCTGCATCTATACTAGTTTTAAAAATTATATACATATAACTGTTCTTTTAAATATAATAGTTATAAAATGCTGTATAATTCATAATAAGATCATAAAATATTTTCAATGTGCAAACATTTATCAACAATAGTTAATGCGATCAGATTACAATGATTTGAATTTTAAATTAATAACTTGCAAGTGTTAGTTTGGCGCCAAAATTCCGCATAAAAAACTACGACCGACCGTGACTTTATAATACTTATAAAAACTGTGGAGTAATGAAACGAACAAATACATTATCAAGTTATTGTGAGTAGGTAGGTACTTAAAAAAAACCAGTCATTAAAGCCTCTCAACGTATCAATAGTTATTCTGTATATATTGATACAATAGCAAAATATTATAGATAAGCCATAAGAAAAGTTCGTAAATCAGTTTAAATAGGTATAATATTATATGCGTACAAAATTAGTGTACGTTATGCCTCTGCGTGGTTTACATTATAGGTCTAAATATATTAAAGTGAGAAAGTAACGTGTATTTTGGTTAAGACAAAAGTTAAAATAATATAATAATATAGTTATCTAAATCTTGTGCTAAGATGTTGTAAATCTTTGATGGAAATAGTAATTCAATGAAATACGAAAAATTTTGCCACAATATAATTAAAAAAACCATAATTATTTCGACTAGCAAACGTTTTTAACTAATGCAATTCAATTAAGAAATAAAAAGGAGAATAGATTGAAAACAAAAAAATTATTGATTAATAACTGTCGACCCTCGGTGACACATATCTTTTGTCTCCTGTGAGTTGTCCGCAGGAAATTTGTCTATAGCGCTCTTTCTGCAATGCCTACAAATAGTAGGAGCCTATTTAAAATTACAAAAATTAACGATTTTCTTTTTTACGGTGAATATTCGAAACTACAAAGGAAACGAAAGGTCCAGTCTGTTTTTAACAAAACTTCAACTGCTCAAGCATACCTTTAATTATATGTATAATATTGTTGTCCCGCGTGGACTTTAGGTATACATGATGAAATAAAAGTAGCCAATGTTACATGTTGCAATATTAGCTATCTGCCAGTAAAAGTCACAGAGATTAGATGAAACAGACAGACAGTAGGACAAAGAATCTTTTTTTTTAATATGTCGTTTATAATATAATCGTTTTCCAAACATACACTGAAATCTTAATTATATATTTATATAAAATTTCTCAAGTTATGAGTGGTTATACTTACGATAAATCTTTTAAATTGTTTAGTAAGTGTGTGACATTCATAAAACTCTTCAATATAATCCTTGCATTTGTATTTACCCCTGCCTACACCATAAGCTTCCAAGCAATCCATCATAGTTGCCTCTGGTTTAGCACACCGGCCCAATAGTTGGTGATTATACATAGGTCCAGTTACATCGGTAAAGATTGTACGTAATACAGGAGATATGTCCGAGGCCATTTTAAAATCTACTAATTTAAAGAACTTGGACTGCAGTAATAATTTTGTCTTCCTTGACAGACAACTGCCAATAATTTGACTTCATAAACAACTGACAACATTTTAATTAATTCAATTCTCTTTTATTTTTTTAATTTATTAGAAAGTCTGCTTTGAAAATACGTAATGCGTAATTTTGCTTGTATTTACGAATGCTCTTTATACAATTCCTTAACTCAAAAGTAAATTATTATATCATTAATTAAATGATAAACCCGTGAAATTATCACACATTGAGCCTTCTGTCATAAAGAAAAAGTTAATAAAAGTATCACAATTTGTAAGCAATCTATTTATTAATTTATTCATACTTATTCATTTTCTGACTCTATTAATGTGTAAGACTTATTGATAGTCTGATTATTTGAGATGTGACAATATATTTTATGATTATGTAAGCTATAAAATTTATATTTTTTAGTTACAATCAAAATATAGCAACACATATAAGGTATTTTCTTGCTGCATTGGAATAAAATACTAATTGATAACTACAATATTATAATAAAAATTATTTGTACAATGAAATGATTAAACAATTATTTAAAAACTATCAATTCTTGGGGTAACATATTTCTTATCTCCAGTTAATGTTCCATCAGCGATTTGTCTTTCACGTTCTTTACGGATTGCCTGAAAATAATGTATAAATACAGAGGTTTTTAAAACCGAAGTATTTAAGTTGAATAAAAATTGTAGATTGTGAATACGCATTTAGTTCTAAAAAATATGCTACAAATATTTGCTTTTCTTTAGAAAAACAAAGTTGAATATTTTGTTAATTAATTATGATATGAAACCAAGATATTACATAAGAAAATAGGCTTAACTTAAGTTAAATTTTTATGGCTCAATTTATAAAAATCAGCAATCCACTGCAGTCCTAACTGCAATAAAACAGTAACTGGACTGTTGTTAAAAATTATATTCACTACTAACCTACACCTATAACTGCACTTAAGTGGGATTTTATCTTACTGCAATAAACCTTCAAATAGCCAAATTAGTATTTTAATAAGGCTGTTGATAAATACTACCTATCTAATCTTATTATATACCAACCACAAATCTCTTGAACTGTTTTGTCTTCGTTTGGCATTCATGAAAATCACTAAATAAGTGTGCACACTTGTTCCTTCCGCGGTCCAAGCCATAAGCTTCTAGACAGTCCATATAACGCATCTCCTGTTTTTGACAAGTGCCCAACATTTGATGAGACACCATTCCACCGGTGATATCCGTAAAAGGAGAACGGAGGAACGGGGATATCGACATTTCGGTACTATAACAAAAAATAGGGAATATCTAGGTTAAGAATTACGTAAACAAAGTAAATGGTGTATAATTGCATATGATCATTTTATCGAGTACATATAAAGCTAAAGTGTTTTATATAGAACAGTATTGAGATTACCTTTATAAAACAAAAGTTTGAATTAAAACACCAAAATTTAGAAAATAGTGATCAAATTCGAAATTTAATTTTTATAAAACAAAAGACAGCTGAGAAATTGATAAATGACAACTACAATTTACTACAGACACAGATAAATAAGAACGAAGAAACCGCTGAAATGAGAAAAAAATTTACTATAAAGCATAAAGGATAGGACGATTTTGGTAATATAGAGGTAAATAAAAAATTAAGACTTGTAGATAAATTACTAACATTATTATTCGAAATTTAACAGGTACTATTACGAAATTATTATCTTAAAATAACATATGGGAACTAAGCCAAAAGCATATTATAAAATCATGATAATTGGAAACCTAACATCATTAACGTTACTCTAGTTCTGGCATACAGAATGATTTATTAAAAAAATGAGTAATAATAAATTTACAATTTTATTTATTAAGTTTACTTTCATTTCTTTATTTATAGTGTAACAAAAAGTAATAACTGGCCTACTGCTACAATGCAATATTGCGCTAGGTCATGTTACCTGTGGATACTCGTCAATTGTCATCAAAGATTACTGCTTGTCAGTATTTCGTACAACTTACAAGCTGGCAAAATTCAAAATAATTCTTAAGATTACTTCATAAGTGCATAAAATTCTCGCTAATTTTTCACCAATTTTTAGTGCAAGAATTTTATTCTTATTTTACTTCATACTATTTTCCACCTAATAAAAACACAGTCAGTTTGTGTTACAATGGAGCAGTGGCTGAAAGAAAGTTTAACTAGAATATTAGACTTTGAAATACCTGAAGATTTAATAAAGTGTGTTTTAAAATATTATGCAATATGGGAGATTAAACAATTGTATGTGAGCAATTAATCATTTTAATATAAATTATTTTGTATAATTACAGGTATGTGCTGTCAATAGATAATGAGGCAGATTTAAATGAATATATGAAAACATTAATAGATTTTAATAATTCACAACACAAAATATTTTTTCACGAATTATGCAAGAGAAAATTTCCTCCTAAAGGTATTCGTGATTTAAGTGCTATTCCTCTACTAAAACTATCAATACCTACATAATGTACTTTTTTGTTTTTCATTTTAGCTTCATCTTTGCCAAGACAACCGAAAAAGAAAATCGCAAAGAACAAGCAACAGCCTGATGTTGTAGAATTAAAGCCAACAATGGTTTCAAATACAGAGGAGTTAAAGAGTAAAAAAAAAACAAAATATGTCAATCTTTATTCACAAGAAGGCAAAAACGCTCAGGTCGTTTTAATAAAGGGTAAGTTTATATTAACTGAACATATTTAATATTTTTAAAAACCTTTAATAAAATTTTGCAAAAATGAAGTTTTTCAAATTTACCATTAAAATGTTTTGCTACTTTTAAAATTACCTACAAATTATCAAATTTTGTTCTAAATTTCATTAGAACATTTGTCCTACATATACAAAATTTAATTTAAATATTAGAATTAGAAATTTGTTTATATTATCTATTAAAACTAATTTTCTTTTACAATTAGTAAAATGCAGCTAAAAAACACATTAAAATGACTTGAAATATGCATTCCCTTTGTTGCAGACTGTTTCATTTTACCTTAAATAAATATGATTTTAGGTAGGCATCACTGTGAATGCCAAGCATCAAAGCATGAACTTATAAACAACTGCTTGCACTGTGGCCGTATTGTTTGCAAGCAAGAGGGTTCTGGCCCATGTCTATTCTGTGGACATCTGGTTCGTAAAATATACAGCTAACAAATTATCATTCCAATAAGAAAAAATACAAGTAAAATTAACAAAAAATTACCAATTTTCTATACTGTATTTGAGTTTAATGTGTTCAAAAATTTTATAATCCTAAGGTATGCACACCTCAAGAGCACAAAGAAATAAATGCAAAAACTAAATCTAGTGCTAAACTAATTGAAACCCTGATGGAAAGGAGTCGACCTAAGGGCTGGGAAGCAGCTGTCTCACACAGAAATAGACTTTTAGAATACGATAGGACAAGGTTAGTATAGCTATGTATCACATACTATTTATTTGTTTTTAGACTGTTAACTTATTAGGTAATATACAAATGTTATTTTTGTATGTTTCTTATGATTTGAAATTATTTTTATTATAAAAAATATAATGTGCAATTAGGATATTCTAAAATATTAAAATATACCTGTCATATTGTACAATTTTAAAGAAATATCTTAATGAGAAATATATAGTTGTATATTTAATTTTGTTTCAAGCGAGAGGCGTACTCGGGTGACCGATGATGACAGTGATTATTTCAACTCAAACAGTGTTTGGCTTAGTGCTGCTGAAAAAGAAAAACTGCAGAAATACCAGCAGTCATTGCATGATAAGAAACATGCTTCAAGACTCAATAAGAAAATGACATTTGATTTTGCAGGTAGGTAAATCATGGTTTAATATTTTTTATTTTATGGTGTTTATAAAATAGGTTAAAAAGCTTACAAATTTATGTCTTTACATCTTCACATTGAAGATTATTTTTTTGACTTACATAACATAAATATATAAATATGAATTATTCATATATTTGTTATGTAAGTCTTCTATTTATAAAGAAAAATACATTTAAGAATTTTATGGAAGTGTAAAATGGAGTCTATTATTCACAACAAAACAGAATCATAACCTCAAATCCACTTCTTCGTGATTAAATAAAGATTATAACAAATATTCTATAGATCTATACCATAAGATGTCGCTTATAAATTTTGCCTAATTACTTTTTAGTTATATGCGTTTCCAACAGATGTCGCGACCTTTCGCCATCTCTATTCTAAATCGCACTATAAAAGCAATTTAACTGATCCATATTATCATCGAATTACACATTGTCGGGCAAGACCTTACTTCATAGGATCATTTCTATAGTAAGCTCTTCACAAAACTTCTCACAATACGTGGGACACTGTCAGCCATGATGAGGAGATGTGGCGCGGCGCCCTGAGCGTGAGACGGACAATGACTCTCTGTCGGTAGTCCTCGATGATCGTTCACTTTTCTGCATGCAGGGAAGCGTGGGGTGTTGTCGCTGTCTGAGTGGCTCTTTTGAAATCAATTTATTTCTTAAATTAATTTAAGTTTCGTTAATTCGGATTTTTAAGTTTATCATGTTTATGAATTATAAGACATACTCGCAAATCGGGTTACCACTTTACCAGTCCTAAATAATTGTACTGTGTTTTGATAAGAGCCATGTTGACCACGATCATGACACGAGTCACAATTCTTTAATATCTATTCTTTAACGATTAGATTAAAATGAATCAAATCATTTCGGATTCGGTTGCAAGTTGGAACTTGCAACTGTTTCTAGTGACAAATGCTG
>JAOSYY010017194.1:0-19440 GCA_025727935.1 Hebomoia glaucippe
TTTCATTAAAATCGGTCAAGCCGTTTCGGAGGAGTATGGCAACGAAAACTGTGACACGAGAATTTTATATATTAGATTAAACTGCCCATTTGTAACATCGAAAGAAAAGCATTTCACTTAGTACGGCATACGGCAGTACATGCGGTCCTTATAACAGAAATACAATTCATTTTTTGTCTATTTGTTCCGGCAAATCCTCCACACCGCTTATTTTATGGCAAACCACCGGATGTTATTAATTAAGCTGTGCGATCGGAAATTTAAATATTTGAGCAAACACTGCTTTATATATAAGTATTTTGCTTTTAGAGGTCCGCTTAGCCAAAATCTTTTTAACTTGTCTCCTAAGTGATACACAAATTAAAATCCACCTTTAGGATAATCTCACTGTAACCTTTTTAATGGTCATGAAATCTATGCAAAAATAACACATTAATAAAGAATGTGTTTGCATTGCAGACGACGTTGCGTGGGCCAACTAGTATTATATCAGATGACAGGCGTGTCCTTTAGCCACTTATTATATATCTATGAGAACAGTACGTAAGTCTATATCATAATGGTTTTACTAGAATGAAATCGGAAACCAAAACATTTCTTGGAAAGATTTTAATGTCTATTGTCGTCATATTGTTTGTGATGATAAACATCATAAAAATACATTTATACTAAGCTATACTTCGTAAATACCTAAAAGTAATTATTATTTTTATGACGAGCGTCGAGGTCTCGAGGTCTTTAGGTCATAAGATACCAAATAATTAGAATCAAGGTCAACAGAAATTACTAGAAATAAGTCATATTAATCTCTCCGCTTTTATGTAACAAAATACGCGCCATATCTTTTGAAGTACTATATTTTCACTTGGTAATCTATAATGTAATAAAAATGTAACTAATCGCTGTATGCGCATTGAAGATATATGAGAAAAATTACTATTGGGAGAGTTATTATCGTAATAGAAGCCAAAAAATATATTTTTATAATTTTTGTTTGTCTGTCTGTTTACGCGTAACTGATCCTGTAAATGGCTTAACTGCTTTGGACGCGGTTTCTACTACTGTATTGCTAAGATTCATAACATTTAGTGTTTGTTTTATTTCAATCACTTGAGAAACAAAAAAGTTCTAACCATTAAAACAATCGCGTTGAATAATTGTTCGACAGAACGTTATAAAATAACTCTTCAGGTACATGCGCTGAAAGTAAATCAACAATATATTATGGGCTATAAAATTATTTTAATAAGATAAGACGTGGACAGATTCGTTTAGTATAAATACCAATGTAAGTTGGCCTTAGATCTATATGATGATTCATAATTATTAGAGTTCAGCTTAGGCTGATCTCTCATCGGTTGCACACGACAAATGTGTATTTTAAATTATATCACCTTTAAATATAATACATCGTTAGAAATCGTGTCTGTACATTCTGTTAATTTATAAGTGGTTGACAAAAGCGACAATATCGCGAGTGAAGCTAGATAATATGATTGAATTTTCTAATAAAACAAAATAACTTGTTTTAAGGGAGACCATAGTTTTATTAACATACGGCCTGTTTCACACAAAACTAGCCGTGGCATGCCGTTTCACCCGCCTTCATTTCATGAAAACACGATATTAATAGCGTTTCACAAACTAGCCGGAATAATGTAGTCAGACAAAAAATTCATTATGTGTGATTGTATTATAGATATCGTATTTTGTTATATTTGCACTGAGAAGAAAAGCTTTTATTTAGCCTGTGGATTCGGTCTCGTTCATATCGATTTTGTCAACTACATATTTCCTTAGGGTACATGCCTTAAATGCACAGACACACGGTTTCTATTAATTTATCATACGTATAGAAGTTTGAGGGAACATTTATATAAGTGCACATAAAAGTCCCCTGTCGTCGGATTTGAATGAAACAAAGACTCTCTTATGCTCCAACATACGCTTAATCGACTAGAGACTGTACAAAGAGCCATACTGATAGATATACAAAGGCCCATATACAAAACCCACAATAGTTTTTCATTAATTTCAAACTCGAAATTTCAATTGATTTATTGTAAAATAAATATAAAAGTAAAATAAAACAATAAAAATAGTGTAAAAAATTTGGCCCAAGCTAACGATGGTTAGGGCTACAGAGAAATAAACCGTCTGACAATACGTGTCCTGTCCAGGAAGACTGCCTTTTGCATCAGTCCCTTGATCCAACCATGTAGCGAGAGACTCTTTAGATGTTGGTCAATGACAATATATTAATGATTATTACATATATCATGAATATATGTATATATATTAAAAATAGTATCACAGGAAATCAAATCATAAATTTTGGAACAAACCTATTTTTTTAGTTATAATTTTTGGTGAATATTATTACTTCGGTGGTATTATCCTAAGGTATCCTAATAATTTAAAAAAATGTGGAATATAAAATTTTGTATTCTATAGAATCATAGCAAGAAAACGTGATATTATTGCCAAATTAATCGAACAAATTTGTTTGTATAATATTTATTTTTAATATTATTACACTTATACATGGCCAAGACACATCAATTCCCAAATAAGTACATAAGTCTAAGTACAGTGTTATCATTCACTAGACTCGCAACTATTATTATATAAAAAATATGTCGATTTAATGAAATGTTGTCTACATATATTCCTAAGCACTATATCTAAAGTAAACAAAAAATTAAATTCTTCATCAACAGTTAATAAAATTAAAGGAAATTCATTTTTTGTATGGAACACGGAGTTTTTGGCATTTAATTATAATAAAACTATGGGAGACTGTTTCATTTCAAGTCTTACGAATTAAATCTTATATTAAAGTTAAAAATACATTTTTGAATTATAAGTACGTCCTTTGTAAATGGTTAACTGTTTTTTTGCTGTCGAGTTAGGAATATATATTAATTCGTTCAAAGCATAGATTCACGTCAGTTCCTACGGACGCACTACCTTAATGGAATACGATTCTTTAGGTAATATCACAAAAATAATACATAATCACTTATTTTATCGCAATATTGAAAAGACCGCGCTTTTTAATTATATAAAATACATATAAATGCGAAATATAGGTTAAATATACAGCATTGAAACTGCACGTATGATACCGATCGCCAAGTATGTACATCGAACGTAATATTCAATAAAATATAATCTAAACTACTTATCACAATATTGAAAATGCACTAAAATGTCACAAATGTTATTTTTGCACAATGTCATAAAGGAACTTTTCGAATATAAAATAAATCGTTATTGTTTACATTACTTACTTCAATTTGGGAGAGGTGGGATACAATGCGCCAAATACACAAGTTAAGACAGGCGGAATACAAAAGGCAGTTTGGGCGTTCACAATCCGACGATGCGTTGGTTGAATGAGGACGCCCATAGGGAGAGGATTCTCCACTGTTACGGCAAGCAGTACCTCCGCGGGATACAACCGCACTGCTATATTGTTATTAAAAGTCGTTTAATACTGTCTGCAAAGTTTTAACGGAAATGTGTATTAATAAAAATGAAAAATAACCTAAAACTTGAACGTCTTTAATTTGATAATTCTAGCCGAGTTAAATCGCGGGGCACCTTTAGTATAATATAGACTCAAGTGAGAAAATTCTCAATCACAAAAGCTTTTTTCCTCAGCTTTCATCTGAAACTTGTTTGACGTTTCGAAATGTCACAAAACATAATTTGTTATTTTAACTACATTTTATGTTTATTATAACTTAAAAAATAAAAAAAAATAGTATTTTAAGTTATAAACCCTCCCTGTATTTATGTTATTTAAAATTATTTTCGGATTGTATTTTTATTTCTATTTTATAATAATAAGTATAGGCTAAAAGGCATTACTTGTTTAGCTAAAACGAAAAAACTTTAGCTTTTATTAAATCTTAGAGAATCCCAACTCTCCCTGCTTACAATTTTACCGATTAAATACCTAATTCCAATATAGATAAGATATTAACACTTCATTTTTTCATATGAATGATATACGAAGAATTTTCCTCAATTTGATGAGCGATATTTTAACTCACCCAAAGTTAATTTTAAACGTTTATATAATTATGAAAATATTGTCGTTGCGTTTTATAAGCTATATACCATATATAGTGTGGTTACAAAAATATATATTCAATTATGAAAATTCTACATTTTCATTTATGAGGTATATCTATCTATATGAAGGAGAAAATCTATACCAATTTTCGGATCTAATTAAAATCGCTCAGTTAAGTATTACTTAAATCTATATTTGTCTAATTCTACAGCAATTTAATAGAGACTGCTAAGCATTTTATTTCTAAGACTAACAATATAAAATTATAATTATACTCTTTTTTGTCAATAAAAAAATACCGAATACATTGAAAGAACGTTGAACAAAGAAACAAATTTTGTAAGTAATAAAGCCGGTAAGCTAAACCTGCATTAAGTACGTATACTTAACTAAGTTACCCCAAACATCTGGAATATTTCAACAGCTTTTTAAAAAATCCAATTCTTTATAGGGCGTTTAAGTATTTTAAGAGATTTCCTACACAGACTTATCATATATTTAGTAATAAATCCAGAAAAAAGTCAAAAATACCTATTACTACGATATCCTACACTATAAACTTGAATACTAAGCATTTAAATGCCTGAAAAGATGAGTTTGTTCATTTGAGTATGGAAAGACGATAAATGGAAGGAATTCCAAAAAGGTCATTATCGAAGCACAATAAACAATCGGAGAAACATGAAACACTATTTTTAACCCCCTGTATAATTAAAAGAACTCATCTTTGTGAAATGCAAAAAAAAAAACAAGCCCATGAGCGCTTTCGACGATAAAATTATAAAAATCAAAACATTTAGTAAACCTTTCACACGTTACACAACAAAAATAAACATTAAGTAATCAAGATCTTTGGCTCAGCAAATGGCCTCTAGTAAATACTCATAAAACTTATGATCTAGATGAAATTCATGGATATTATGACTAATAGTCATTAATGACTGAATAACTGATTTTCTTTTATTATTCATAGGCCTAACATTTTTGGTATTAGTTATAGAAACCGGGATAATAAGATATTAGAAGTATAAGTGCTAACAATAAACAGGGTAACTACGATTTTAAAAATGTCACAACATAAATGAAAATCTATTTCGCCACAAGACTTTCCACCAACTAAGTGATTACATAGTATTGAGAATTTAGTACGGGTAATTAAAATGTCGATATGTCTGTACTGTATTTTCAATAAACACGAGAAATAAAAGATATTCCAGCTAGTTGTAGAGTAATTGAACACGGTTTAAAATATCGTTATGAAAAATTCGTTTATAATGAGACTACGGAAGTGAATATGAGACAGATAATTTCGAATGCAAGAGAGACTATTTTAAGAAACTTTGAAACTTCTAGCTATCTTATTATTCTGACTTTTATAGTATCACTACATCTAGTTAATCGTCGATTAATCAGGTAAAACTTGAAAAGAATGTTCAATGAATTATATTCAATTTTCAAAAAGTAAATTAAATTATATGCAAAAATAAGATTTTAACTTCCAAGATGAATAAACGACCTCTAGATATAAAATAAGTATTTGAGAAAATAATTTATATGTCATAGATAGAATCCTGTTTTCACCATACCCAATGGAAATATTTCCCTGAAATTATAAATTTGTAAACAAAAAATGTAAACTAGTTCATAGTAAATTATAGAAAACCTGTATTTTAAGTCCCTACTGTTACAGCCTGTTAACTAAATATCACGGTTTTATTTTGACGAGATTCTGTTTTTCTAATATATTCCGACCCTAAAGGACACAATCGATAAAATACAGAGTAATTTTAAATTGAAAGGGCCGAATTAATTTTAAAGCAGTTTTGAAGATAGCACCGTCGTAACTAAAACGGAAGAGACGCTTCACTCTGTAGAAATTATGGTTATCTGCGCAAAGCCTATTAAAGATTTCTCATCAAATTGCTCGTTCGCTGGCGATGAATTCTGAAACAAAATCATCATAAAATTCAGTTATCAGAATTAAAAAGTTAATCTTTTGATTAATAATTTTACTCAAACTAGTCCCGAGGTTTCACCCGCATCGTATTTTTACACACACCATAATGATAACGAATCAGGTTAGGTTACATGTGAAAATCTTGACTAGAACTGAATTTTTCATCAGAACAGGGCTGAAAAAAAATATTTTGAGTGAAAGAGCCCGGAACTTTTGCTAATAAATTATTAGCAACTCTTGAACTATTCTGCATGCGGACAGAACTTTACTTTTTTCATGCTCCAATGGATGTCACTCAGATAACTTCACAGACACATTTTACGCTCCATAAATTTAGCTAAACACGCCAGTGACAGTCTCGTTAAAATCAGTTTCACCGTTTCAGAGATAAACCAGACCACAAAAATCACAAATGTATTCAACAGAACATGACTTATGGGAGCGAACGATACAACAACTTCTTATCTCCCACGAAATTAGTTTTGATTGCCACGTTTGTCTGCTAGAGGGCGCTAAGTACAAACTTATATAATACCAACGAAATAAATTAAACATGGACAAGTGCAAAAATGTTATAAATTGTCGGAGATCATTTATATCTGTATTAAGTACGCAGATTTCAGCTTTAATAAAACAAAAGTACTCACCAAATGGAATGTGACAGTCTTGGCAGCCGGTTGAGACAGCAACTTGGCCAAGTTACTGGCGATAGGGGTTGAATCCAGCGGATCCACAAGGCCAGCCCCAACCAACTCTGCCGCTATGCCACCGCTTGTATCCTTCCCAGTTATAAACTCGAAGCGGATATCATTCAGTTCATGGCGTGAGTTCCTGAAATATTAAAAAAAACAATTTACTATCGCATATTTACGCCGTAACGAAAAAAAAATCTTCTATTAAACGATATTCTAAATATTTACCTAATTTGTATATTTAAAATTGATCTAAAAACGATTTTGGGTAATGATAAGAAAGCGATAGTAAACAAAGAGTTTTTGAATTTCTATCTGTCTGAATGTAACAAATGATGTCTCAGTTTTTACCAATTGACTTAAAGTGGATTATATATACCTCAACCTTAACACCAAATTGATAGTTTGTGGCTCAACTGGTGGTTGTTCAACCTTAGCGGCCGCATCCGGCGGGATCTCTTTTGGTTCTTGTTGATCCTGGAAAGTTTAATAATAAAATTAGCGGTGCCTCTTGCTTTAACTCGCTTTAAATCGGTCTAGGAATTTCGAAGATTAACCGAAACAAACAGACGATTTAATAAATTGTGCATCCGTTATAAATAGCATATATGCTTTGAGAGTGATACTATTATTTTGTTATTACAAACAGGCAAATCAATTGTAATTGTTACCTCTTCCTCGCTTCCGCTAGAATCTCGCTGCAATTCATTCATGGGTCGTTTGTCGATTTTTTCTTCATCGGAGTCCGGGTCTTCGCCCTTAGCTTCTTCTTCGCTCCACACCCATTCCCCAGTGACGGTGCGGTGCAAGCGACCTGAAGTTCCTGGTTGGCGCTTACTTGCCTGCAATTGAATTAATTTCAAGTCATAAATATTTTATTTTCTCACAGAAGACACACTTTTCGAGTTAGTTTTACTTAACCGAATTTCTCTTGCTCCCCTGGCTTAATGAAAGTTACGTCGTCATTAGAATATCATTCCTTCGATATAATATGTACTAACTTAATAGTTACCACGCACGTGAAGTACCACTTAAACTAACAATCGTGTAAATAATTATAAACTTATATAATAAAACCGGTTCATTGCGAACCGAATCCCGGAACTTCATCCAATAAGTTCATATAGAAATTTGATAATCATTTTAAAGGTTACAGCGAACCAACCTTACTAGATAGATAGATACATAGACCTATTTTGTAGATTTTCAAGAGAATCAATTCCATCGTATACATTTTTTCCATCACCTTTTACGCAGCGCACGCAACAGAAACTCCCCAAAGGAATACACTTTTCCGTTTTTGCAACGTCTCTAATGTACGCTTTGCTCCTATTAATTGTAGCGTGATGTCATTCTCAATATTTCAAGTCCAATCAGTAGCTTCTGAGATGTTCAACCGAATAATCAAAACTTAGCTTTATTATTTATATGCATAACTACAATACAATATTAGGCGTTATGCACAAACCTTATGTACTCTTGTTTCCATGCTAGGCCCAATTGCGACTAATGTTTGGGTCAAGTATTTCTTGTCTTTGGCTTTCTTGAAGAATGGGTGTTTCAAAAGTTCTGTGGCAGTTGGTCTCTTGGAGGGGTCCTTCTGTAGGCAATCAATGATCATCTTCCTAAATGTTTTACCATATATTTTGTATTGCTCTTTTTCGTCAGCACCTGGAATGTTACCACATACAACAAATTATTTATAGAGAATTTAATATTATGATTAATTTTGCCTATTTTGGATAGATTTTTGACACTACACTTAAATGGAAATTGATAACAGTAATAATATATATAATTTCAAAAGACCCAGTTAATGATAGATAATTAAAATGAATTGATAATTGAGCTTTTTTTTAATAAATGATATCATATTGTCATACCCATGTCACTATACAGATTAGGTTATTTTAATACAAAGGTAGTTTCCGGGAGACGATTATAGACTAATTCTATTCGCGAAAATAAAAATTGAAAGAGAAAAGTGGTGGAGTCAAACTTCGAAACTTTTCATATTTTTTATTTCTGCAACATTACCTTTTTCTAAGTACAAATGTAAAAAGTATGAGCGAAACTTTTTATGAAAATACAATTTATTCATTTTTGTCTTTTTCATCCGATTAATATCCAAAATGGCTTAACTAGTTTTGAGAAAACTTTACTGGCAGATAGCTGACTCATAGCGCATAACCTGGGTTAAGTTAACCTACGCTAATAATGCTTCTATCTCGCAGTGTATATGACTCACCTGTGTCCAAGTTAGGCGGATCATTCTGTAATGTTAACATAAGTACTTTCATGGGCGGGTACTTATGGTAAGGCGCTGTACCAGTGGCCATTTCAATGGCTGTTATCCCAAATGACCAGATATCGGCTTTAAAGTCATATCCATGATCCTAGAAAAATTAAATCATAAAATATTAGTCAGGATCTGAATAACTTTCTCTTGAACTCATGACCATAATAAATTATGCCCTTGATATCTTAAGTAACGTGTATAAGTCCAGTTGTCTGAAAAAATCACTCTGTATCAGAAAGCTACTGGTAAATATGTCGATGCTCCGAAGCTAATAGGGAAATGTACCTGTTCCATGACTTCGGGCGCCATCCAGCAAGGAGTTCCCACAAAAGTGTGCCTAACTTTCTGCCTGGAAAGATCCCGGCCAGTAGCAAGCCAGGCAGATACACCAAAATCCGCGATTTGCACTGTGCCATCCTCCCCCAAGAGAATGTTACCAGCTTTTATGTCCCTGAAATAGATAATTAGCCGAATTTGCGTATTTTTCCTTTATTCGTAAATACTAGCCATCCCGGAGGAAATTATAAATAAAAAATGGTTGTTTTAAAAACTAAATGATGCCCGTGATTTTAAATATATAATATATATACAAGTCCGTTCATATGTATTTTCCAGCCTCAAAGATATGATTATCGTTAGCAAGAGAAACACATGTTAATTAAATGTATAATATCCTATATGGAACGACTGATAATGTACTCAGTGAACACGCCAAATTACGCAATTATTTGGTGTTTTGTTCGAGTGTAAATATGTTCAGGACTAAAAACATACTCTCGCCATGTAAATACGTTTTAAATAATAATGCAATGTATTGCTAAACGTTAATTGTTTCTGACTGATGAATAATATATATCAGTCAGTGTATACTTAAAATTTTATTTGCGTATCATTTTAACGCGTTTGAAACCGTGGCGAACCACTACCATGTAATGAATCTGTCATTTAAAATAACAAAAAATAATGCAGATAACGCAGCAGTCGTAAACCAAGTAAATATCAATTTAAATTCATCTGCCATTTTTTTTACTGTATTAAATAAATCATAAAAACGGTACTTACTAAGACAATGGACAAACAATGAAAAACAAATACAAACAAACCACTTTAGCTAAATATTGTACACAAGATACTATAGGACATTCTGGCTTTATACATAAATGCGAAAAGAAATAAACAGGTGAACATTTTAAAATAGCGCAATTTTCTAAATATATGTTATATTTTTCACAACCATTAGATACTAATAGTGTTATAAAACATAATACAGTTATATGACAACCAAATACGTTAACAAAGCAGCCATTTTAGGTTCAGATGGTTAAAATTGGAAGAAAATAAAAAATAGACATTTTTTCAAATTTTTACTAGAATTCTAATTATACTTATAAATTAATAAAATATACAATTCAATGATACATATTAATAGGTCTCGCAGTTTTGTACAATAAAACGTAGTTTTATTTAATTTTCTCTTGGAAATAATGTACGCATAGCTCTAATAATCTGCACAAATTAAATTAACGGTGTTGCAATATTAAAATCCAAGATTATTTATAAAAAAATCAACACAATTTATAAAATATTTTATTGTCCGTTTTGATCCCTCTAATCTCTGCAACAGCTGAACTGAATTTGATGGAACTTCTACTGGTATGTAGTTAATTATATAAGGAGTACCTTAGGGCACTTTTTTCTGCAGAGCATTTTGCTAGTGTATACATTTTGATAGCAAATTAGAACTCAAACTATCTCAATTTTTAATCAAAAATTGCTTAGCTGCATTTATAACAATAAAGACACTCATTAGCAGAATATCTAATAAAATTGCATAGATACACAGACTCGATAATAAAATAATTGAAACTCTGTAGACAAGAGAATAAATTGCGGAGTTGAGTTAGTTTTACGCCCAGCCAAATGTACACTATAATATATTTACTATTATAATATCTGATAATTTACCAGCATAAAGCATCGAAAAAAGAAAAGCTTTCATTAATTTTATTTCTCAATGCTATGTTACATATTATCACGTAAGTACCGTTTTTCAATATCTATTTAAAATTCACAGCAGCCAAGAATAAAAACCTTTTTATATACAACTAGGTGTCGCCTTCGATTTCGCTTGCATTATGTATTTTTAGCGGAAGGAAGAACCCTACCTATTACAATCTATTGTCATTTCTACCTCAATACCAAAATTCATCACAATTGCTTCAGCAGTTTAAATATACAACATAATGTAGAAGTAACACAAAAATCAATAATATAATAAAACACGTAACTGGTCAATGTCTGTACATTGAAGGTTCTTGAGAAAAATAATAATTTCGAGACTTAATTAACGTAATAGAAATAAAATCAACAATTTTTAGAATTTTTATCTGTTAGACTGTGCCTATGTTCGCGGTAATCATCGATAATCTCGGAAACGGTTGAACCGATTCGAATGCGGATTTCACTATTATATTGGTATTAAGTTTCAACTTAACATTTAGTTGGTTTATAAACATTTAAAGAATCATCGTTCGACAAAATATCTATATATGGTACAATAACTGTTTTTGTATGTTGATCATTGTTTTGAATAAAGTTATTCAAAAATTATTATGGGCAATTGGAACGACGGAGATCATAGCTTTAAAGAAAATACCCAAAAATAATATGATACGACAAAATCGACATGAACGCGAGCAAAACCGCTAGCAGAAGCTAATATACAAAATAAATTCGCTACTTCATGTCAATTACATAGTAGCAATAATTTAGCAAGTGTGATTGTTTCTTAGTCTTCAGGCGCATAGCAACTTAACCGATTTGAATAAAACTTTGTAACTATTGGCTATGAGTAGCAGATAAATGCAAGTTTCACTGTTGTAGCGACATCGGCTGATCACCTATGTAAAAACATAAGTAATTAAAAAATGTATTTATTCCGAGTTCTAAACTGTGTCTGTTTAAACATTATTTACAGTCTACTAGTAGAGTATTTTAAATATCTCATACTAAATATTAGAACAGGTAAGAAAATAAAAAAAATCAGCACAGTTGTTCTGATGTTATGAAAAAGGAATTCATTAGTTGAGCGCTGTACCCACGAGATGTTTGAAACTGGTAACAATTCATATAGTTTAAAGGCAAACTTTGAACAGCGCTTATACAGCAAGTCCTGGTGCAATACCCTACATAAAATAGAATTAATTCCGCCTATAATATTACGAAACATCTTATAGACGCGATTGCTCGACAGTTTGCAGTAGGCACTATTTTATCCTATATGTTTATTTGTACACAATCGCCGCAAAGGTGTATTACTACGCCAGCTATAATAATTTCATGACAAGCAATACAGCAATTTAACCGCTTCATTATAACCGCAAAAGATATTCGCAAGCTATAACAGAACAATAGTGTACACGAAAAGTTATAACTCTATACAATACTAGAACGCATCTTAATTATTTTATTAGAATTCAAAAATGTACTTTTGTACACTTTACGCACATCAATACATATGTAAATCTTTTACGGATTAAACTTAGGAATCGCTCAGTTAGAAAGTAGTGTAGAGTTTAGAGGACAAGTCAAAAAAAAAGCATAGAATATTCAAAATAATGCTCGCTTTAATTCATAAATAAAATACGAAAGTGAATTTGTTTGTTTATATACCGCCTAAATCATTGAACCGCCTTTATTGAAGAAGACGGGGAGATGAAATTCGTACCAGTATAGTCTGGGAAGATCGCCAAAAACTAATAAAATAGAATGTGTGAATAACAATATATTTTATAAATAGTAATTTTAAATACTCTAGTACAACGCAAAGCCGCCCGTCGTTCCCTAGTAAGGTTAAAAACAGTCACTTTTCTATGTCTGTTTTCTATCAAACCGAAATAAATTTCCTATTTCCTTTTGGGCTTCAATACCAGGTCGCCTGATGGTTTACGCAAAGCTAATAAATTTTCGAATAGAGATATTCAGAAATTCTTCACAAAAACACAACAATGTAACATCAACAACACCTAATATCTATCACTGATCTTATTTACAGACAAGTAGGTGATTTTTCCTGCCCTGTCAAACTAGAAACAAATTAAAATCACCCTTATTTTTTAGCTCTGAAACGCAAAGCAGCGCCGCTCTTCACAATAATCAAAAGAAAATCACTTTCAGTTTCATATTTACAATACTTTCTATTATAAATATGAATATTTTTTCTCATGAATCAATTGCGATCCATTTAAGAATTAAGTTAAAATATGCATAAAAAATAAAGTATCAATTAATAAATGAGATAGTAAAAATATTTCTCTACAGACTAAATCGCGGGCACCAATTAGTAGATTACAAAACCCCCTATCCTTTGAACAACCTCTCAGCAAAATCAATATTGCAAAAATCAACACACGCACATAAGAAAATAATAATAAACTGAGCACTAAAGAAATGTGGATTGTAATTGCTGCTCAAATTTGACAGTGACACATGTCAAATGTTTGTCATTACAAAAATATTTTAATAAGGTTATATATATATTATAAGATAATATGAACTCGGCCAATATTATTCATAAGATACGAGTTTGATTGCTACAGTACAGGTTTAATTTATTTTATGTGTCAATGTCAAATAGAAACAGCAGAATTGTCATTAATTCTCACCTGTGAATTTGTCCGTTGCTATGGAAATATTCAAGTCCCTTCAGAACCTCTTTCAGGACAGTTGCAATAGTAGATTCATCAAACACACCATGTTTACAATTACTGACTCTCATTTTATGTTTAATAACATCGAGAAGACTTCCACCTGTTAAAGAAAATTACTATTTAAAAATCATCCCCCTCCACATTGGTTTTTAATCCTTCAAGAAAGAACCCGAACTAGACAAAGATTATAACTTATAAATGATTTTTCTAATAAGTATATATATTTTAGATATTACAAACAAACACTTGTATTTTATTTATAAGAATAGACTAACAGCCCACAAAAACTTTTCCTTGTTATAACATTCACTTATTTGGATAAATCTATATCTCACAAGTTAGTCAAGTTTTTTATAGAAACATACCTTCTAAAAGTCGCAGAATCAACCACAGCTCATCGTTGACAACAAAGCTTGTGTAATATGTCACAACATTTACATGATTGCAACTAGACATAGCCTGTAAACATAAAAAATAACATTATGACTTTATGAAGTAAATTGCGTCAACTTTGTTAATAAACCATATATGTACCATATAACAGTCTATCAATGTTACATATCAAAATTACGTGTATTAAAATTTAAATTTTGAGGTAAATTGGTGTTTATTATACACAACAATTGAGTGAGTCTGGAAACACTTCCTGCTCTATAGGACGGGTTTTTGGTATGAATAAAGTATTGCCAAATTCCAATAAGTAACTTTATCATATATTTATAACTAAAATTTAAAATACCTGGATTTCTTTAAGCAATTCATCCATAGATGTGTTCCATTTCTCCAAGTTTATTCTTTTCACAGCACATTTTTCATTCCTAGGCTTACATAATGCCGAATATACCACCGCTGTAGCACCTACTCCTGGAATAATTATTAAATTGTCGAGATGAATAAATGATAATTGGGAAATCAAAACAAATGGACAAAAAATCTTCTTTAAAAAGAAAAACATTATGACATATCTTAAAATTAGTGAAACATTGTCAGGACTGATATTCAATATACGTTTAATAAAATCCATGTTTATACATTTAATATTAATAATAGTGCCTAATGAAAATAAAAATTTAAGCAATGAAACATTCAAATATTTGTTTTGTAATAAGCAGAACCATTCCGTAATAATGGTTTTGTTTACTTTTACTAATGTTCATACGTCACAGAAGTGTACATAATCATCTCCTAAGTAAGGACGCGGCGTTTCCACATAAATCCGGGATAGTATTACAATGTCATATTAATTCATTAATTTATATATACATAATTGAATAATAAATGCGTTGAACGAATTCCGTAACGTAGTAGATAATTCTGTATCATATTAGCACATTTTGACAAATGATGACATCTTAGAAAATATGATTTGAAATTGAAGGTATCCAACACTATAGACATTTAAAATACTACCTTCATAATGATAATTTGTATAATTCAATTATAAAGTTTACTTACCAATAACATCTCGAATTTCATAGTCGTCTTGACTATTTGACCACGGAATCACAGGATTACCAGTGGTCGCCATTTTGTGTATGAAGTACTTGTCAGCAGCTATCGCCGCTTTTACCAAAGAGCATGCACCTAAAGTTTGAAGGTTGTCATACGTCTTTGATGATGCCTGTAAATATCGTATAATGGTATTTACATAAACATAACGATCAGAGGATACTAATTTTTACTTCTCATCGGTTATTATAATAATGCTAATATTTAAACGTGCTGTTTTACCCTATAAATTGGACTTTGATCAAACATAAAATAAATTTTTTGTCAGCAATAATAATTGCGTATAATAATGTAAGAATAGCACATAAATAACTAAACTGTAAATTATGAAAAACTATTCGTAATGCAGCAAATATCATGTATTTAACGAATATCTATAAATTTCTTTTTCTGAAATTTTTTTTTTTATGAATTTTTGTAAAAGATATACTTTATCTATCAGTAAAAAAAATCAATATGCGGCAAATAAATTTCAAAATAACTGTTTACAAATTTTATTTATATTTTTAATCTGTTTATATAAAACTTAAATGGTGGCAACTTTGTAACTAATTAAAATTTGGTTATATTTTTAAACATTCTCTAAAACGATTAGCGAACTTCTCCTAATGTATATCTTTATTAGCAAAAAAAATATTGCGTACTTTCATTTGCTTATAATATAATAAACTTGACCTTAACATACTGACTTGGCCGTCTCAGTAGCTGAATATGTCATATAGGCTTTTTCTAATAAAATTGTTTTACTAAATAATCACGTAATAATAGAGAAATTATTTGAGTAAGCTAGGTATTACCTATTTACTTATTGTATTTGTCAGCGTCTTGGAAACTGAGCTGGGACGTGTTCTCTAATTTTAAAATATAACTCGATTTAAATAAATATAAATTATTTCCAACAGTCATATTGACTTGTTACGCTTTCACACCTAAACTGCCGTACAGATTATGATGAATTCTAGTATAGAAATACAAGGGTACTAAGACGACGACTAAATATTAGTACCAAATCATGAATTTTAAGTTGTTCACCAGACCATAAACACTTTTTACTTAAACGATGAATTGTTACGTCTAGACGTTACATTTATATTTTTTCTGAATAATCGTATTCAGAAGTAAACATACTTCAGGAATATTTCAAGGTCTTTGAAAATAATGTTAAAAATTGCCATTGTGTGCCATCGAATTAATGTTTCGTTTCGTTATTATTGTTCTAAAAATTAACTACAACCTAGCATTCATGACTTGCGGTGTCCTTTGGTTTCACTCGCGTTTAATTAATGACTCGTGGTCTTGGTGATGATGAAGTAAAGGCTTATGTTGTGTGTGCCATTCAAAGAAACAGATTTTTTTATAAATAAATAATAAATTGGATTTGTCCGTCTGTAATATCTAGTTGACATGATTCATAACATAAAAGACAATTGTTTTTTGTATTTCTGTCTGATTGTTGCGGCTAAACTACGAGACGTCTGGATCGATTTTGAGGGCCCTCACTGGCAGCATATATTAATTCACCATCACCCAGTAAACATACAGTTCAGGAACGTGAAACTTCAGGGCATTTAGCATATAAATAAAATAGTCACGAGCCCTACTTATTTATCAAATATTCAAAATTCTTACCATGGTAGATTTGTCGACGCTGGTGGAAGTACTGGCTTCAGGTTGTTTTTGCCTTAAAGTAAATAATTAATTATATACAATATAATATAATATAAAAAACGTGTACAAACTTACCTGTTTTATATGATCAGAAAAAATTCTATGAAGCATAGAAAATTTTCTATTCATCTCAATATTGGTAAACGACCTATGAAGTTTGGATCACGGTTGCTTTGAAAGATTAACTGTGAAATTGCACCTCAAATTCGTAAAAGTTAAGTATATAAAATTGAGGTTTCTAATTTTTGTATATTTTATTTGGTATAATATTAGGAACCCTATCCAATATCAGACAGTACAGTTGCAACCCCAAAGTTTAAATTATAATCAATTATACTTATTTTACGTACGTTATTTGAGGAATACGTTATTATATTTTTATCGTAACAGGTAGAAAGCCGTGGTCGGTGCCTACTTGCACGGGATAAAGGCTTAATTATAAGTACAATAGTATTAGTATAGTATTTAGTAATTATAAGTACAATAATAATAATAAAAAGTAATATTTCAGGAACTAACAAAAGAATTTTTCTTAGTAATCAGTTTCGATGGTTGTACTTTTTCCGGCAATACCAGCTTATCTGTCAAAGTAACCGTGATTAAACTTCCATGCCTGTATTACGGACATATTTAGAAACTTTCATATTTAAAAAGAAAAATATTATATGAGATTTTACAACAATTTTGATAAAATACCTTTCTTCATTATAGGTGAAAAAAACAAATTAATACCATAATAACAAGGTGGCAAGAAGCATTTTCTTCCTATTTAGAAAATTATTATCTCTTAAAGTACCAACAGTTCATTCATAAGGAAAATTGAATTCTAACAGCTATCTTAAAAAAATATTCGTATTAATTAATCCTGATAGTAAGTACGATTTAAGCACAAATAATTTTTAACCTTAATCAAGCTAAATTTATTTTACTGCGGAGGTTGAGTTGACATTCGATTTTTTTAATTTCGCTCACAAATAAAGCGAGGTCTGATAAAAACTGTGATTATCTTTATGTTTTAATCTCCGGCCTAATAAAATAAATTAAGAGACGTGATTGATTTGTATGGACACGTCTATTATACAGGGTGTTTTTGGACTGCTCCCGAAAACGAAAACAGGTGATAGTAGTTATGACACTTTCGATGATGGGACGGAAAAAAATTAGAGTTATTTACGCTCCACAATATTTGTATAGCTAAATAAAACGATAACTTCATAAAAATACTGAAAAAAACCAGCAATGAAACGCAAATTAGAGTTTTTAAATTCCACATAAGGACTAGTCAGGACGAATAATTAAGCATGGAGAGAGGTTTGTTTTGGCGAATTTCTCGCTAGATGTAAAGCGTGGGCCTCTCGAAGACGTGCGTTCACCTGACTTGACCAGAACATCAACTGTTTTTAATTTGCGTTTCATTGCTGGTTTTTTTTTCAGTATTTTTATGAATTTATTGTTTCATTTAGCTGTATAAACATGGTGGGGCGAAATAGCTCTAAAAACGTTTTAAAAATATGACTTATTTATAGTCATGATCGAATTTTTTTCCGTCCCATCATCAAAGGTGTCATAACTACTATCACCCGTTTTCGTTTTCGGGAGCAGTCCAAAAACACCCTCTATAAACCTGACTCCTGTTAAAACTTATATCTTTTTACGCCTATACACAAGATAAATTACAGTTATCTGTGTTAAATAATAAATTAAGTCAATATTTTTGACAGAAACGTTTAAATTGACATCTACGCAATTTTTATACTGAAAAAAAGTAAGTAATAATTTTTCTATTACAATATTTCATTTTTTACGAACATTGTTAAAAACTCAAGAAGTATATTTAAAAGTTAGCTAAATTCAGTTCATCCATTTTCTAGTTTCGTCCTTATCAAAAAATTAAACGATTCATTTTTATATACATAGATTAGAAAAGACCGTATCCTTGTTATTACCAACGAGCAGATTAACTCAAACATTTTGTTATTACTACATTGGCAATTGGAACTACAATGATAAATTTTGGATATAAAAAGGGTTCCATTCTGAAAGGACTTTCATAATAAATTTGAGTGTTAGGGTATTTATATAGAAGGCTATAAATATTAAAAAAACAAACTAAAATGCCTTCATCAAGTGTTATTCTTAAGGTGAGTAAATTTATTTTGTATAATACTCACATTTTTAAACATGTGCCTGAAATATTATTTAAATATATGAATTATATAGTTAATTCAAAATTAACAATAATATATGTCGTTTGTATATTAAAAATTCAATTTCACAATTAAGAATATTGACAAATATATTATAAAGACGTTATTATTTATTGCAAAACGATTTATTTGTATTTTCTTTAGATTCATTAAAAATTTAATTCTACAAATATGATTTACAAGGAACTTTGAGAAATATGTTTTCGGAGATATCGATGGTTTTCTGACGCAACCTCGAAACTCGATTTTTGACGATTTTGAGATTTAATCGGAAAATTAATCAATAAATATAGCCGCATAGATCTGTAAAGTTAT
>JAOSYY010017204.1:0-17844 GCA_025727935.1 Hebomoia glaucippe
TACAAAATTAAAACTTTGACACTATATTTATGTGTCTGTTTCACAAAAGCCTTTTTTGAAGTTGATGATGAGCCTACTGAACTTTAATTTGTTACCTCGGGATTTAATACAGGAGACAACACAAAGACGTTTCTATTTGAGGTTTGAGTTATATATTATACCATTTGGTTTTTTAATTAATACCATACAATAAATCTCTAATTTATTTATGTATTCGTTCATTATATCCGTTTCGGACTCAATGATTTAACATTCGCAGAATCGAAGATGAAAAATCTATTTTGATAAATTAAAATGTCCTAAATAAAAAGATTGATTATTTTATATTATTAAATATTGAGATTGTCGTATTACATATGCGCCTACTGTTATGGAAAAGAACAATATAGTTACATATATTCTTATCTACGTAGTTAATATGAATAAAACGAACTCATATTCTTTAATGTCTACAAAATATTAACTTACGTTTATTCTCACGGTCAATTTATCTGTATTCATGTGCTTGATCACCTCTAAATCCCTGCAAAAATATGTTTAATCAAAGTTATCTTTACCACGACATAATAGAATTTACTTTTGTTTTTCTCTAAAACTATTAGAAACACATTTTAATAATTAAGTATATTCAGTTTAACGAATGCTCGGTTTCTTCACCTTTTTAAATGTCAATCTGTGCGTGGTTAAAAAATTCAATACAATATTTCAAGTATTTTAATATAATATTATATTCTAAATATTTTTAGATTTACTTTATAAAATATATATTTTTAATTAAATTAACAGTCTTATACTATAGACATGCATCACTAACTCAGTACTGTTCAGACTGTCACAATATCATGTCAATTACTTCATAACATCCTCTTAACTTTTTAAATAAATGAAAATCTTTGCATTTTTTTATTTGTACTTTCAGTGCTGAATATAACGAATCATTGGTAAATTGACGCAGGCGGAGATCAGTATCCCAAACTTATATTATATTAAAATATGTAATTATAAAATGTCTATTAGATCCTATATAATTTCAAAATAATAAACTGTAATTTTGTGTTACTTCCATAACACCTTGACCCTTTATTCATTAAGGACAGTGCCCACAAAATTTACCCTTCAAGTAACTCATACGCAATAAAAAAGATAAATAAAATGATTAGATTGGCTTTCCACAGATTAAGCAATATAATTAATAAATCAAGTTTTCCTCGAATACTTCAATGGAATTTGTTGAAACGAAATCTTATTTAATTATCTCATTTAAATAAATTCAATGAGTAAGTGGTATTTATTTTAAGAATTTTATTCTTATGATAGATAGCTAACCTAGCTGGAGGGTTTGTAAGTCTTTAGTCTACGTCATTAACTGTATCATGATCTGTAAACTTATAATTTTTTTACGGCACACAAAGTCATAAACTAAAGTTTAAATAAAAACTCATTTCGTTTCATCAGTGATTGTGATGTGCAGTGATTTGTAACTCGGACGAAATTTTTATATTCCTTCTCTTTTTAATGGTTAAAATTACTCGATTAATGAATAGTATCTAATATATACATATAAATAATAATACGTGCCTAAGAAATTTTAAAACAGCTTTTTTTAAGTGCAGACAATTTATCAAAATTCCATTTTGCCTTCGGAATCATTGGATCAATTTTTACCCTGATAGTAGTCAATTCTGCGTGTCCAATGTAGGTCAACTACTACGCTTACTTTATTCATGTTGTACGTAACAGAACGTATGTGAATTGCAAGATTGTGGGAAGTACAAAACACCTGAAAATATAATACATAACAGAGCTTATTACCTCTATAAAGCTCCATATGATCTTCCAGACTCATAAAACTGTCGTCATGGACAAGATAATATTATAATGTATATTTGAGTTGGTTATATTTAATAATTCTTGTTGCTAATCAGATTTCGAAGAATAAATGTTATATTACACGACAGGATTCTATTGAGGCTACACAGAATTTATGTGTAACAATTAAAACTTGGAACAATAATTACCTTCCCACTTTCTGAACATTAAAATTAAGCTTTCTATTTTGTACAAATAAATGTTGTGTATAATTATTGACGGTAAATCAAGAATATTAATCGCTGTGGCGCTGTTTATGTAAGTATTATTCTAATATCCTTTGCATATTAAAATTGTTCGTTGTATGTCGTAATATTGTTATTGTAGAATTTTTACGCAACAATTAAGAAATCCAGCAATTTCCTCTGACTTCGCACGGGTGTCAAAAAGCATCTTATAAAAACATTTTATCACAAATCCACATCATATTTAATATAGGATGTTTGCGGACTGCTCCCGAATACGAAGACGGGTGATAGTACCAATGACACCTTTCATGAAGGGACGGAATAAAATTCGATCCTGACTAAAAAATCATATTTTTAACACTTTTTATTAGCATTATTTACGCTCCATCTTGTAAGTACATGTGAAGGAAACGATAGTTCCATAAAAAAAAAATACTTTACCAAAAAATAAAACCAGCAATGAAGTACGATAACAAAAACAGGTGGACTAACATGATGGAGCGAAATAACGCTAAAAAAACGTTTTAAAAATATGATTTTTTTTATGGCAAGATCGAATTTTATTCCGTCCCTTCATCAAAGGTACTATCCGATTTCGGGAGCAGTACTCAAACATTCTGTATAATGGCAACTTGAACTATAGGTATACGTTTATACTCATCAATAATGAAGAAAACAACAACTAGACATGTCTGAAATATCTGTTTTGTTCATCTCGACGAGAAATGAAATAGAAGTGGTCAGTCGAACCATTTCCATCGACAACACTTTTAAAGAAAAACAAAAATATAGACTGTTAACGGTAGATTGCATCTTGTCGGTAGACTAGTCACAACGATGAGTGACAGAGGCGGATTTAATATTTACGAGGCCCAAAATTTTCGTGAAAAATTCTTATTTCAAGACAACGTATCAAAACTTGCAAAGCATATACAGTATGACAGAAATGAATTGTCTAAATCGAATATAGATATAAAAATGTTACAATGGTAAAAATAATACGCGGCAACTAATTTATCTAACAAAGATTATTCATCAATTAAAGATTCTTTATATTCTAACTAGTTTATTGGGACTGTATAGATGTTTGTTGTAAAGCATTAGCTATATATAGTCCGAGAAATAGACAACAGTGTCTCAGGAGCGTTTTATCCAAATTGGTATAGCAAAACTGCCAGTATAAATATATACACAATTATGTTCAAATTTCTGTTTTAACTTAATACGTTCTTTAAACCTAAGTCTAACTAATTTCTTTAGTTTTGAAAAACAAAACTTTTTGAGTTATTATAGTGATTATAATCTGCAGTACTCTAATATTGTACTATGATAATATATATCTGTAAATACGCCGTTGATCAGAGCAAATAGATTTGAATCAAAAATACGATTTTTGTTTACTTAAAAAAAGACAATATTTAGATATAAATAGTGTCTTCATTTAAAATTTATATTTAATTTAGTTCTTATTGACCCTCGACAGGTAGTGTAGTGTAGGTAATGGGGCCCCAGTTGTGGCCCTGTGTACATTATTTCTTTCCATACCGTTTGCAGCATCGCCGAATAGATAAGTAAAAACACAAAATTCATATACGCTTTACACGTAATCCATTGCCTTGTTATTAAGATTAATTTTAACCAATAATAAAAGATTTTTCAATGGATTGCAAACAAATTATCTGTTCCAACGATGATATCGATTTGTACTCTTTGTTTCCGACACTTCATGAAACAAAGGGAGGTAATCAAGGAGTGATTAACGTGAAGTATCGGTAAACAAGTAGCGGTAATTAAAAATTTCAACACTTCTAGTGCGTAAAATATAATTGTGTTCTTTCTTATGTTGTTCTTAAAGAATTTTGGATATAATGTAAGCAATGTTCTAGTTTTGAGAACATTATTGATATTTTGAAACGGTTAATAAAATTTTTATTAATCTTGATATTGTCGATTCTAGGAGAATCTTTGAATTTAACCTGAATAGAAAAGGTGCCATGAAACATAGATTATTCTATATATTCTTCAAGAATTTGATTTAAATTACAACCCAGTTTGCTTATTGTCGTATATACATTGAAATGAATATAATTATAAATGTTACGATATATATTTGTGTGTGTGTCTCTCTGTCTGTCTGTGTGTATGTGTGTGTGTAAATGATTTCATTTATGAAGATATTACTTTTAAAAACTAGTTCTATGAAATATTATATGTCATTTACAAAATTCCTAAACAAGTTATATTATATGTTTAGTGTAGCATTCTATACATAAATCCTTTATAGATCAATGCTATGTCAAGGCTTGTATTATACCAAGTCTCACATTTTGTTGATATCTCGTTAATTTTGAATAAATAGAACCAAATTACATTTTTTTAAATAAAATGAGCATAGTATATTTTAATTTTTATAATATACTAGATAACTCGGCCACGCGTTGCTAAGGTTTTTGTTATATTAAATTGTAATTAGTAAGGATTTTAATAATTTTTTTTTTTAAACGTTTGAGCATTTAACACAGTGCAATCTATTAAATACCTACTTAATTTAGTCAACAAATATTGTCACCTGTTAGAATCGTTTGCAGCTAAAAGATAATTTCGACTCTCAAATAAATAATTTACAATAAAATAATATTGCGACTATAAATTGATAAATTAAGTATCTTTTTAATTGTAGCATAACACTCATTTTAAAGAAAAAAAATCGTTAAAATCGGTTCAGTAGTTTCGGAGTTCATCCCGGACAAACAACGTCACACGTAATTTATATATATTAAGAAGATAATATTCAACGGTGCAATACAAGACTCTTGATGTCCTTTATGACAATTTCTAAGGTCGATCGGCGATTCATTTGAAAAGACCTGTTCAATATTGAACCTTCATTGAAACGTACTCTTTTGAAATTACGTGAAATGTAATTATAATGGAATCACTTATTCTTGTCTTAAAACGCTTTTATTATATTTACTTGGTTGCTGAAACTTATTAACGATCAGTACTATTACAATTCAGTATAGAGATACAATTCAGAGATAGGAGTTTAGGCAAGATTCTTAACTTTTAAACAAACAGTGTTTTCTCTGTTTTATCTGCCATCCTTTCAGAGATCCAGTCGATCACTGGACTCACAGCTTCAAGAACACTCGAAGACACTAACGCAAGGGAATGCTCGTGTAAATGTTTAAAATCTTTGCATTCAGCTACTCCCATTGAATTCACGCCAATTATTCCCGACGTATGTATTACGGGGCCTCCAGAATCTCCACTGCATATTAAAGCTATATGTTCACACGGAGATGAAACACACAACCTCGTAAACATCTCAGGATCATTCTCCGCGCATTTATTTACCATACCTTTAAATACTTGTACTGGTTTTCGTAAGGATATAGCCGATTTTAATTTGTTCGTTTTGTTAGTTAATCCATAACCAGCCACAAATACTTCATGACCGATCAGAGTCGTGTAGTCAACTGCACTGAGAATTCCGTATTCAGTTATAGATACCTGCTGAAGTCTTAGTAAGGCGATATCACTTTTCTTATGCATAGGGTACAAATTTTCTTGAAGAACTTCATAACCGGGATGTAAGTATATATTCAGGACTTTCGTATAGTTCCCGGCGTTACTGTCGGATGATTCTTGATAAAATATTGTGTTCAACGGTTCCTCAGGCATGTAACAATGTCCAGCAGTTAAGCCCCAATTCGGCGATAGAAAACTGCATGTGCAATAATGTTCGTAATATTGTATTTGATTTTCGATCCATCCTCTTCCCACACTACAAATATATGGAAACTCTCCGGATTGAGCATTCCTACCACCTACTATTCGTCGAAACGCGTAACTATTTGTAACATAGAATAAAAATATTTGAATATACAACAACACATTACACATTGTGCAATACGATTTCTAAAAAGGTGTAAAATGTTTATTGTTATAAAATGATTACTTGGATATTTATATTTCTTATACACGCTGTATGATAAAAATATCAATACCAAAGCCGCTTTAAAGGGTTTTTGGGGACTGCTCCCGAAAACGAAGACGGGTGATAGTACTAATGACTCGTTTGATGAAAGGACGGAATAAAATTCGATCTTGACTAAAAACATCATTTTTTTAATATTTTCTTTTATTTTTTTAAAGAAACAGTAAGTATTTTTTATGAAACTATTGTTTCATTTAGCTGTACTTACAAGATGGAGCGTAAATAATGGTAATGAAAAGTGTTAAAGATATATCTTTTTTTAGTCAGGATCGATTTTTTGCGACACTTCATCAAAGGTACTCTACCCGTCATCGTTTTCGGAAGCAGAACCCAAATACCCTGTCTAATGTCTGAAAAATACTCTTCCGAACAAAAAATTTCAATCGCTTGAACTGATTTCTTTAACTAACTAAACATCGCACCGAAATTGGTCCATTCGTTTAGAAGATATGATAATATAGACGTTTTTTGTGATTTAACTGTTTCTTCAAAAGTTGCTTTCTACTAGACTTAAATAAATGTTAAATCAAATTATTACAATTGAAGGTAATTACCACCTAATAACAATGAATTATGGAAATACCAGGGAAACAAAACAACAAATTATTTTAATGTTTTGGTGTAATTGTTTGAATATTCCATTAGAAATGTGTTATCACTCCTTTTGATAAGCACAACTTGTCTCAATGGAGCTGGAAACCCGACCTCCATTGTGATGTTCAAACTTGACATCAAATGTATTTGACGTCCTTTTATTGTATATTCAAAACCTTATCAAAATGCCTCGCGGTAATCATTGTTGTGTTTACAAACAATATAATGTAATTAAACCTATCTGAAATTAAAAGATGCTTTGTGTTTTATTCACATAAATTGTCTTAACTAATAAAATTCAATTAACTGCCTACACCTGTAAGCAGTGGCGGATTTTCAGTCTTGGCCGCCCTAGGCCCCAGGCCAAGTAGTAAGAACCAGCCACCCCTTTCTCGGCACCCATCATATTGAGTATATAATGAGTTATTTCTTGTTATCATCAGTGGATTTTTGTAACGATTTGTCGCCTCTAATACTGGCCGTCCAAGGCCCGGGCCTCCTGGGCCTTAGAACAAATCCGCCACTATATTTCTATCACCAAATTTATCTAGTGGAATAGAAGTAATTTAATAATTGTTGTAAATTATTAAATTATTATTATTAACACTTGCTGTGTTCTAGTTCGCTATTTCATTGCGTAAATTTTACTGAAGAATTACTTAAAAATATGATTCTTAATATTCCAAATGCAAAAAGAGCGTTGACGTGTTTATATTTCTGTATAACTGTCAGTGGTATCGTAGTCTCTAAACGAATAAGACGATTTTGATGCGGTGTCTTTGTTTAAAAGCTGACGTTGTTCATATTATAGTTTTTGTTTTAAAACTAATGTGAACGAGATAGTTCTTAAATATGAAGACCTATTTAGATTTTTGATGATTTGCTATAGATGAATAGGAGAGGAAAATTAGCGTTTAAATCTATACGCTAATTTCCCTCTCCACATGTATATTTGTTGTCGACTAGTAATAGACTATAAACTATTGGCAAATTAATTATAGATAATCTCGAAATCTGAAACGTTAAGTAAGGGGAAAGCGTAAACGAAGATTTAAGTAAACCATTCCACAAGTAGCTCTTTATATTTTAAATAAAAAGCTGAAAATCTTTGAAAGCCCTCTTAAAGCAGCGTCGCTGAGTGCTTATTTACATGTTTCTCCATTAAAGGTCATAGACCGAGCTGTCGAAAAGCCAGTTCACACCTAACACAAATGTCGTATAATTTAACAATGCCAACTTTATGCTAAGGTAAGAAATGTTCGTGGAGAATGTGAAACCCGGGAACAATTGCCAAAAGGTTGAATATATTCCTTACAAACTTATTTTTATGAGGACCATCAACCTCACTCGATATGGTGATAAGTCATTTGAAATTGCTAATAATTTACTGACTAGCGGCGCCCCGGGGTGTCACTCGTGCTCATTTTCCTCTAAAAGTTGAATAACAAATTTTTTTTTAAATTTCTACGCAATTTCGTTATTTATCCATTCTGCGAGGACCATCAACAAAATATTAAAAACGTTAAAAAATATATTAAATATCAGTTCAGTTTTTCTCAAGTTTTCGCGTGACCAAGGAAACTAGAGATTTGATTACGTGTTAACACCCAATTAATATTTGTAATTCTAACATGCAGAAATATATATATTTTGTTATGACTTCTTAACCGGTCGAAAATAAATAATTATCTCATTAAGTGTCGAAAATGGCCTACGTTTTAAAAACATTACGCTTACGCCTTATACTATAAGTGTTTAACACAAAACCACATTCAAAGTTTCTACCAGAAGATAAATTAATCTCGTTTACTGCAGTGGGTATAGAGCAGACATATTTCTGCATCTGTTTCGCTGATATTTTTTATTTATAGAATAATAATCTCTCAGCCACTTACGCCGTATCTGACTGTTTTTTTAAATTCTGTTTTCCCGGGACGCAGACCCGGAACTGTCCTGTTAAACCCAATGCGCATGCTGCAACCACTTATTTATTACAGCCCATAAATCAATATATTCAAGGTGTTTACTAAAGGTCTAACATAAATACAAAAAATCTTACATAATACACGCCTCTGACATAGTTTTGTGTACAAATCTAATGACCCTTTTAAGATAACAGTAGTCTGGTTGATGAGCGACATATGAGAGCAATAATACACTGGGATAAAAGCAAAAAGCTTACTAATGCCCTAGGATACACGCACTGGCGAGCGGATTTAATGCTGTTGGACCTTTTTTGACTGAAAACGTTGCCTACAATTACTACTATTCATATGAGGACAGACATATTGTTCATTTTCAATGGAACTGAGCGCTAAAAGGGTGTATAGTAAAAAGCATTAGAACTGTTTTGACAGGAAATTATCTATCTTTTAAGTTTAACAGTGTTCCATGTCATTTATAAATTCCTTCGTTATTTATATATACATAAAGTCAAAATGGAAATGTCGATTCGTAGGAATAATAGCTTTTTTTCATAATGCATATCAGATATAATTATAAGGTAAAACAGAATTTATGCAATATTTGTCTGTCTGTTTCATTCCGTTAATCGTCTAGACAACAGGACCGATTTTAATGATATTTATTTGTTAGGAATTAAATTTTTTATATTTAACATACTATTTTTTATATACACGTAATCAATCGAGTGAAACTTCACGACACTGCTATTGTTAAACAATTAATCAGCAATTCGGAAATAAATACCTATAGTGTCTAAATGTTAAGTAGTAGGTGTTCAACAAAAAATAGAAAAAAATATTGACAAAAGCAAAGAAATACTATGCTCTATTATCTTCATCTGTTTATGTAGATATGAAGGTTGTGCAATAACTCCCTTCCACTTTTTTGTTCTTTATTCAATACTTTATAAAAAGTGTTACAGTGATCGGATTTAGTTCAAATGCGCCGTCTTGTTCGATAATCTGTTCCATTTAGACTACAACTTCATAATAAATCGTAGAAACCCCCCTCCTTATTTGCGAAGAACTCGGACAGTTACTTTTCACAAGCCTCTTTTGAGTTCAGCTTTACACCACCAAGGGCGTTTACCATGGATAGGAACAGGTGGTAATCACTTGGCGCTATGTCCGGGCTATATGGTGGATGCGATAATATAACGATTCGATATATCTAATAACTTTTTTCTTATATGGTAAAAAGAAGCGCTTAATAATATTCCGGACAATAATTCTAAACTTCATTATATCTACAATTCCCTAAACATTCCAAATAATAGCTCTAAATAACCATTTCACGAGTTCATTTATTAATTCAAGTAGTCACAAATTTTTGGTCGCGTTTTAACTATCGCATTTAATGGAGACAGCTTGTTCACGGCTCGGTGACCTTTTGTTAAGGTATTTATTTGGACTGTTTCACTGACAAACCTTTTGTTATACTACTTGCCACAGCCTGTTTAAGAGCAATTTTGAGACGATTATTTTTCTTTTAATAATAAATATTAACGCAACGTTCTTAATACGTCTTTAGAAGTATATTATATGCCTTAAATATATTATAGATAGATCGTATATTGAACGTTTCGAAATTATGTTTGGGTATTAGGAATTATTTTAAAAAGGTACCGTACGTAGGTACTTCGTATTTTTAAGGTGTTACATTTGATTTTATCATAAAATGAATTTTAAACTACTTAAGAGTATCCCAACAATATAAAGTTTAATTTCGATAACGCTAAAAAATAATTAGAAATACGTTAAAACAAATACTACCCCGATCTTTATACATTCATTAATTAGTGATTTATTAAACGAATAAAATTGAGTTAAAAAAGCCCACGACTGCTGATTTCGCATTGTGTAGATATAATTGTTTTTTATAGTTTGAATTGACGTGATTGGGATAGATTTTAGATAAAATATTCATGAAGATTCAAGAGATTGGTAATTTTTCGACGGATGTTACTTAAAATTTTTGATGTCCTTACTAATATTATATACGCGAGAAACTATAGGAGAATGAATGTTTGTTACTTTTTTACGAGAAAACTACCGAGAAGATTTTAACGAATGTTTATAGCAGTATAGCTCAGATATAAAAATAAGGCAATATATAATTTATAAGGATATTCTGAGCCGGGAGCAACCGTGGGACAACGCTTGTATTATATACAGAGTGTTTGGGTACTGCTTCCGAAAACGAAGACCGGTGATAGTACTAATGACATCTTTGATGAAAGGATGGAAAAAACGATCCTGACTAAAAAAGACATATTTTTAATACTCTTGACTAGCATTATTTACGCTTCATCATATAAGTACAGCTAAATGACACGATGGTTTCATAAACAATACATTATTTTACTAAAAAAAGAACCAGCAATGAAGCATGATAAAAGAAACAGCTGGACTAACATGATGGATCGAAATAACGCTAATAAAATGTTTTAAAAATATGATTTTTTAGTCATGATCGAATTTTATTTTGTCCCTTCATCAAAGGTGTCATTGGTACTATCACCTGTATTCGTTTTCAGAAGCAGTCCTCAAACATCCTCTATATTCATTAGCATTATAATATGCAAAAATATAGCACATTTATGTGCTCGATACTTTCAATGGCAATTGACAATGCTATTATGTCTATGCTGTGCCAAAGAAAGGCATCAATAACAGTAAAAGTTCGTTCTAACGAGTTTCGAGGTGCTTCATGACTCCTGAATTCGGATGGAAAGTTTTGCTATAGGCAATTTATTACGAGAAAACGTAAGGTATTGCGTCGTTAATGGGTTTTCATGTTGTTTATATTTACGACTAGTGTTAGTTAATAGTTAAAGTTTGAACATAATAAAAGATAAAATTAAAATGTATCATAAAAGAATCCAATTTAAGGATATTCATAAAAAAATCTGTGTACATCATCGGCTAAATCGTCTTGAATGAAACTTATGCTATTCAGTTCACTTCAGTCATGATTCCATTCTCCCAACGTTTTCAATATAATCCTGAACATCCTTTTTTACATATACTTTATAAAATTTTAAGCTATGCTTTCATCTACATAATGACTTGATTTCCATAAACATAGATATTTGTATGTTGTTACTGTGCTCTAAAACGTGTAATTCTTACTGATCCATTACAAGTATTCTCAAACTAATTTTCAGGAACAGCCACTCACGTGGACTAGCAACGTGCCGCGGGTTTGATCACGTTTCTTTTCACACGTGCGAGCTTTCCCACTCAATAAATACAGATGGCAATTGGAAAGCTTCGCTAAGATAGACATTATCGCGTGGGCTTAGCAATTTCGACCCATTCATGCTCCATTGAGGCTTTTACCCCGACCTTGAACGAGGTCAAAAAAACGTTATTCAACAAGTATAAGTGAAAACCTCACCTCAGGAACTGAAAGTGTTAAAGAAAACAAAATAGATCGAATTTCATTTTGTAAATCCTTTAATTAATAAGAATTATATTTTTGGCTTATGCTTTTTTATATATGGCAAACGAGCATACACCTCACCTGAGATAGTTGATGTCTTATCATAATTGTATGATTAGTTCAATAATTTATAGCACTGTGAGTAGGTTTTTTTAGAAATAATGTTTCATGCTAGCAATTGACAACTAGCTAACCTTGACACAGATCGGAAATAAATGTTACAGTTGAAAGTAAGCGACACCTTCGGACTCGCGCTGGACACCGGAAATATTCAGGAAATTAAACACATCACCAGTGTTGATGTTCTTTCAATGAATATTCAGTAAGCAGGCAAAATAATTACAAACGGTATAGGAATTTAGTTTTAAACCTTTAATTCAATCCTCATTTGAAATCATGTACTCATGGAAAACTGCTACTATAACAGCGTTTGTAACAGTTAAAATTATATTTCTTACACACGGGTGTAATAGAATAATGTAAAAAGAATGATTGTGAAAAGAGCGTTTTACGAATATTCAAAATTAATTATCTTATGTGGTCGACGACTTAACGTCATCTGTTGATAACTGCCATATAAAAATATACTTCAAGGGTTTGGTTAAATAAACTTCATTAAAGTCGTCTCCGTGATACAATAGTGAAAATGTAAGCCACAATAACGTATAAAGGCTAAAACATTATAAAATTAAAAATTTGTCGGCTACAGATTATGTAAATATCTAAAACTTTATTGTTTACGAATCCTTAAAGCCGTGAAAAATAACTTTAGCTTCTTATCTCGGCGGAAGAATTAAATAAAACGAGATTTACCATTTTTAATCCTTTTGAGCAAAGGTGAAAGGTCGATAATTTGCAACAATTTGAATTTTACAAGACTCCATTTATAGATGTTGTATTCGAAGTGTATATTCATGCAAAGTTTGAAATTTCTTGATTGCAAGTGAAGTCCATTAGCATGTTAAAATAAGAGGTCATTAGTAATAGCCTAAAGCAAAACTTAAACTTTAGTCATATGTACCTATACTAATGCTCTTTTGAACTAATGAACTTTACAAATTTTAGAAAATTTACTGACTGCTTATGTAATTTGAGTTGTAACTGATTATCAAATTTCATCTTTATATAAACATATATTAAATCAGTAGAAAACGCGTGTTTGTACATTCAATGCATTTATTCAAAAATAATATAATAGACATAGGCACGAGCAAACCCGCGAGCAAAAGTATATAATATTGCGGTGCCTGTTGCAATATCTACATACGTATTATTATGTGAATGAATAAATGATAACTATATAACGATTAATAAACTTTTATATGTTCTAGTCACTAAAACAGCTGGCTCGATTTTGTAAGGATATTCACTGGTAGAGCTGAAGATAGAGCGCGTAATATAGGCTACTTTTATTTCATCATTGTCATATAGAACCATTACTGAATCGTTTTTTTTTTCAAGTACATACCTACTAATTTTTAAAATCAATTGGAATGTATTGATGTTGGTAGAAAACAAATGGTGTCATACATACATACAATCACGCGTTTTCCTATAAGGTTAGGCAGAGACCGTAGTCTCTGTTAGGGTTATGATAAACTCCTTTCACTTCCTCTATTCCCATTAATGCTTTCATACACGCTCGTCAGTTACGCAGTCTTTACGTGTTCTTTGCTTTGGACGTCATCGATTTGGCTCGGTACGTCCGTTTAGGACTTTAGTCACTTAGTAAAAAACGATTTTAACACACAAACTGTAGTACTATAATAATTGAATAGATTAAATCAAAAGTAACAATTTTAAACCTATTCAATACTATTTTCAACAAAATTGTCTTATGTCGATAGATTTAAAATAAAATGGCAGACTGATATTTTATATTTCTATTGTTATGAAGTTTATTCGTTTCATCTCCTTCCTGATGTTCGTGCTCGTTTTTTTTAAATGGCTCTCTTGAATTTCGACTCGCCATTTCAATTATTCTCAGATATCAGGACTACAGTTTACATTATGTGTGGCTTAAAAGTAACCTATACTTGTATTCACATCAATTACCTTAGACCGCACAATAGTATACGTATATTTTGTTATAGAAAAAACACAGATACATTATAACCATTTATTACGTAAATTATCAGCTAAAATACAGAATAAATCTGTATGACTTAACTATCTTACATCAATTAGTACTTAACCGTTCTACCAAAACTCATACAATATGTAATCTATTACAAATTTTCATGCTACCGATAAAAGTTGATAAATTTCCATCTCAGAAAATGTAGATCGCATCAACATTCTGAATATTTCATGGCTCCATTATTTGCTGGAATGTTAATACAAAACAGTTCCATACAAAAATGTATAGCTTTAATCAAATTAAACAACTGAGGGTGTGTAGAGTAATCTGCATCATATACGCGGATATTTGATTCTAATTAAATGGGATTATTTAAAAAACAAGGCCAACACCGTCACGACATACAAATATACAATTTTAGCAAAAATGTGACGGGAAATGGGAAAACTTTTTCAATAATAAACCTTGAAATGCATTTGTTTATACAACGACAAGTCTTATCGCGATAACCGCTATAGAATAAAGTTAATACTCACTATCTCTATTAATATTGTTTAAAAGTCAGCCATAAATAAAATAGAATAATTTTTTCACCAACTATATTAACATCACTTTCACTACTGTTTTTTGGAACCTGTGAGTACTTTCAGTTGTAGCCGCAGTTTTTAACGTCACGATTGTAGTCAGAAATAATGTAGAAACATATCTACAGTCAGTGGTCAAGGCATAAGCCATTGAAGTGAGCGTTTAACACAGCCAGTTGATAAAATGTAAAAAACCCGGGTCACGGCGGATGACGTGACCATCTATACAAATACCATTTGGCAGTGTTATAGCTCAAAGTCGACTAGTGTCTTGTGTCGCGCCTGTGCTCGCGGTCACGGTCACGGTCGCGGTCAGCCGGTGGTGGGTCACGGTCGCGTCTCTCGCGGTATCTCTCGTCGTAATAGGGAGCGGTAGCTGATCTGCTCTTTGCACTTGCGTCGCCGGCGCTCGGTTCAGCTGCAGCTTCAACGGGGGACTTTCGTGGTCTAAAAGATGATTTATAAATTAGAATTCGACATCACAGTATAATTTCTAAAGACATCATATAGTTAATAAAAGAAAACAAACAATAGGGTGTAAAGATTTTTATTTTCAATTATTTCTTTTGAATATCATTTTAGACCGCCTTACACCATAACGCCTACATTATAGAGGGTACAAATGTTCATTTTGTTTAGATTATTACGATTACGTATTTTATTAAATATTATTTATTTATGATAAAACATATGGTTATAAACTTATACAAACAGATGACACAATAACTAAATTTAATTGTTTGACAGTGTACGAGACATTAATTACAATTTCACATAGCATAAAATAAAATACAATTTGTATATTTTTCGTTGACGATCTTAATTTCAGCCTGAACGCTGCCAACATGGATAAACAGTATTCAATATAACATCGGATAAATGGTAATAAACGGTAATAATTGGAGACTGCTCCCGCAAACGAAAACAGGTGATAGTACTAATTACACCTTTGATGAAGGGACGGAATAAAATTCGATCCTGACTAAAAAAAACATATTTTTTAAAACGTTTTATTAGAGTTATTTCGCCCAATCATGTTAGTCCAGCTGTTTTTGTTATCATGCTTCATTGCTGGTTCTTTTTTTTTCAGTAATCTATTTTTTATGAAACTATCGTTTCATTTAAATGTACTTACAAGATGGTGAATAAATAATGCTAGCAAAGTGTTAAAATTATGTCAATTTTAGTCAGGATCGATTTTTTCCGTCCCTTCATCAGAGGTCACACTAGTACTATCACGTGTATTTTTATTGAAAAATATTTGTTACCTCTCTTCTCGACTGTGTCCCCTGTTGTAGTGATCAGCACGTTCCCTTTCCCTGGACCTAGATCTGTCGCGTTCGCGTTCGCGGTAGTCCCTGTAGTACCTGGAATATATTATACTTTATAAAAAACACTATCGCATACAAAAATTACAATCCCCAAGCCAACAATTGTTTCACTAGTAATACTAATGATAATTTTCTTATCACCATATGGAAATATATTGAGTAAAATACAGATTTCAACGCAGTCAAATTCAATTTTAAATTTTCATCAATAAACAACATTTTAGGTACCAGATGTCGATAGTACTAAAAAATAAAATTAAGAATTTGTTTTAGAGGATCGAACTCAAAACAATGTGTGATTAAGTTTTATACTAATAAAACATTATGAAGCTATATAAACAGCGACATGCACATAGTGATCGTACAGTCAATCAACAATACAATAAGAACTAGGGTCATCAAAATTATAAATATTCATGTTTCAAATCTTAGTAAGAAACGTATGAAGCCCCAATATCTAGTTGTATATTGTTGATCGAAGGTAGAGACACTTACGCGTCACGGTCGCGCTCACGATCGCGGTCCCTCGACCTTTCCCTATACCTGGAACAATCATTGCTTTGAGAACCATCCTTTTCGCAATACAATTTAACTTTACAAAATTTTCTGTTAAAACTGAATTTATTACGATTCTTAAATTCAAATCAGGGATATATGAAACACGTTTATTTATTTTCAAGACGTCAATTATTACCTGGTACCAGCTTATTACACAATTATTTTTGTTTAATATCGACAGCCTGGAACCCTAGTAGGAAGCATCACTTCATCGTAGAGAACAACTCAGATGCTCCATTTTTTCACACTGACTTAGCCTATTTAAAGGTCAAGCGTACTGTCCCTAAGCACTGCCAATATTTTCTAGTGTATCACTAGTACTCTTACCGATCACGGTCATCCCTGTCGCGTGATCTGTCCCTATAGCGGCTGGCGGAGCGCTCTCGGCGCCGAGGCGCACGGTGGTGCGCCCTAGCGTCGCGTTCCCGTGACCGCGAACGACGACGCTCCCCGCCGTACGACTTAGTTTCCACACCGTGGAGTGTGTCTTGCAGTGAGGATATTAAAATCTTGCATCGATCGTCATGCGCCACCTGTAATAAAACAGCTTCATTAAAACTGCCTTCATCAGCATATCTCTGTTATATTCTAAGACGTGATTTATTTTGAATTCAATTCAATTGAAATGTGTGGCAAATAGTTCTTAGGTTCATGCTTATAATGAAAACGAAGGAATTTTAAAGCGGCAATACTACAGAAAGCTAGGATGATGTTACCTTGCTCTGTTTAATGAGGGAGATGGCTGTGACGAGTGTCTCTATAGCCGATGCGTACTCCCCGGCCGCCGCGTCGCTGACGGCCCGCGCGATTGCACTGGACGAGACAGTGCGGTTACGGCTCATCACTTCCTCGAACTCCGCCTCGCTGATGACTGGGTGCGGCGGATGAGCGTGGGGCGGCGCGTGTGCGGGTGCGTGCGCAACGTGAGGCGGTGCGTGCGGCCCCATCGGCGCCGCGTGCCCTGGGCGCGCTTCGCCCGCTGGGTATGACTGTAATAACATCATGGTTTAAAGCATGAATTTTCAAGATTGATATACCAAGACATCTAGGCATAAGACTTGCCAAATTACGACATAATAACTTTATTAAGTCTCTCTTTTGTCAATTTAGACAATGCTCAAAATATTGTTTATGACAAGTATTGGAATATGGAAATAAATCTATGGTTAAGCACATTTTATACAAATCTATTATTGTTATTTGTTATTATGATTTACTGTTTATAAGCTTT
>JAOSYY010017215.1:5067-19416 GCA_025727935.1 Hebomoia glaucippe
ATTATAACAGGTGTTAGGGGCCGCTCCCAAAAACGAAGATAGATAATAGTAGTCACGACACCTTTAATGATGGGTCGGAAAAAACATCAATTCTGACTAAAAAAAAAATATATTTTTAAAACTCTTTATTAACGTTATTTCGCTCCATCTTGTTAGTCCAGCTATTTTTGTTATCATGTTTCATTGCTGTTTCTTTTTTTTTTAGTAAAGTAATGCATTTTTTATGAAACTTTAGCTGTACTAACATGATGGAAAGTAAATAATGCTAATAATACATTTTTATTTTTTATTTTTTTTGTCAGAATCATTATTTTTTGTGAACATTTCTTAAATTCCAAATGCGTCACAAACAGAAATTCATCCACAGATGAAAAGTGTAATGTTATAATGAGTGACTTGCATAATCTTTTTTAATTATAAAGAAAATTGTTTGACATTGTACAAGTATAAATTAATGTTATCTTTGTGAAGTCGTCTGTAAATAAATGCATATATCAAATACTGTGGTTTTTGTTATTTAGGAATTAATTACAGTTGTAATTATAGAACTATGATAATATTTAATAGGAATTAAATTATTACTCACTCGTCCTCACTATCACTGCAAGGTCGTTTTTTGGAATTCCTCCTATCTTTCATGACTGGCTTCTCATTTCTCTTGTTTGGCTTTATGGGAGGCTTAACTATTTTATTCGAGTTCTGCTTTTCTACTAACGCCTGTTGATAAAGTTGCCATTCCTCCGCTGACACTTCTGTACTTCCTAGATAAATTATTATGAATAGTATACACTTGTTAATAATTTTATATGAAGTCAAGACGAGAAAAACAAATGACTTAACATTTTTAAAACTTCAGGATTTCTGAATGCCCCAGTAACAAAAACTTACCTGATGAAGTCAAGTGCTGCTGTGCCAATTTTAATGCCAATAAATATTCTGGTGGGGCTTCCCAAGTAACAGCATTAGTTTGTTGATTCCAGTAATAAGTAAAACCACTGTTTTCATCATAACAGGCAGACCAAGCTATGAAAAACATAAATAGACTTTAAAATATTTGCAAAATGATTCAATTAAACAACATATTTTTTTTTCAATTTCCAACAGCCAAGCATATCCTTGTTTCCAGAAAATGGATTGAATTAACTCAAACTAATATAATTAACAAATGGAGTGTGAATTTTTGGTATCAAATAAAAGAGGATATTTGCATATAGTTATGGTATTGATAAACACGGACAGTATTTGACTGATATTTCCGTAAAATTTATATGCCATCCTTGTTTGTGTTAATATGTTAAGTGACGCAAAAAAGTTGGCCGGGTCTGCTAGGTCTAAAATAAAGCAGTGAAACTCAACTAGAGTAACTAAAGAAACAAATGAAAACTTACGGCAATGGGATATCGGTGGAGGATGAATGGCCGCAGAAGCGTGATTGTTTGAGTAATTTGGTGGCATCGCTAATGGTGCACTTCCTTGCGGCATTTTTTTCACCGGTGACGTTTCCTCCGACTCTTCATCGGAGTCGCCGTAATTTACGAGAAGCCCTAGCGGATTTGTTTTACTCATCGTAAACGTACAATTGTTGATACAACTAGTATATAATCTATATGCAGTGGATTGACTAATTGTTCAATAATGCATTCAATGCGCTTGTTTTACTTTCTAAATATACATTATACCAATTGAATTAAAGCTTGACAATAAGACATATTTTAGTTTTTGTTCACACAAAACGAGTCTAAATCCTCCACTGACGTTTATGCTTTACGGTTTACTTTTTTCAGGTTAGATGTCAATGTCAGCAGTCAACTGTCATAGTCTCATGCGGTCAAATATCACAGAGTACTAGAATATTACGTTCTCTAAGAAGTTCATAAAAGAAGTATGTTTTATTAATAAATAAATCAAAATTCTAAATGATACTAACATCTGTACTTTAGTTTAAAATAGTAGTAGTATATAACATCTATCTTTAAGTCTATATACACAGAGATGTATAAAAATGTTTTAAAGATCCTAAAAATCCTCAAACTTTCTTTTTTGTCAAATTTAATAAAATATGTGTTGTTATATTCATATTTTCTAAAATAACGTTTAAATTTAAAACAAATGGGCAAAATGTTGACGTGCAGTTGTTATCAAATGTTTATCTGTGGTAATGCCTTTATTCCGAAGTATTACCCGTTCCAATTCAGTTTTTTTTTAGAATTTTCCTCGATAACATTTTGACAATAATTTACAAATTGTAACTTATATTATAGTGTACACGTTTTAAGTCGGATAAATAAAAAACATAGCTTTCTATTTGTAATTTAATTTAAAACTTATCTTTCTACGTAGGCACGGGAAGGTATATTACAATTAAGTATTAACTTATCATAAATATTTATATTTTGTACAGTATAGTTATATTATTGATGTTGCCATAATAATATAAAATTAATGTATATTTAACAGACTTGGAAACCACTAATTAAATGCAATATGCATTAACGATATAGAATATATGAAATTATAGCTAAGTGCTTTAAATATAACAAAAATCAAGAGGTCTTTTAATAAATCGTTTTCTGAATATATTATGTGACAATAAACCATTAATTGTAAAATTATATTCAGTTTTTTTGTCGTTAACTTTACCATTTTTCCTAAATTTCATACAAAATTTTTGAAGTACGAAAAGATTTGGAACATTACAAAACAAAAATGACTTGAGTAAGTGCGGATTATTATAATAATAACTATTGATACGTTTTAAAGACTATTACCGTTTTACAATACAAGGTTCACAAGTACCAGGAATTACGTAGGCGGGATGACATTGAGGGCACTTTGGATTCTCCCCGTAGCTGGACCGTCCAGGTCTCGTTACTTGAACTTGGAAGGAAGTCTGGGCGTCTTCATCGCCATAACCTGGGTGCGGACTGTCTAGGGGAAATACATAATCGGGGACGAAATATGAGCTGATATTGTATTCTGTGTTCACGTTGCTCGGAGTCGGTTCTACGGTCTCTGTGGTAGTTCGTGGAACAGCACTAAATGGACTTCTAACTTGTGGCTTTGGAACATTCGTTATATTTGTTACATTGCTTACTTTTGGTGGTTCTAGATCAAAAGCGGGCACTGCCCACTTCCATTCGTAATAAATCGGCGGACCCATTGTAGTTGTTAGACTCTGAGACGGAAATTCCGATTTCGGAGGAAGCAAAATTTTATCAGGCACCGGAACATTCTGGGTAGACTGCACTATATCCTCCAGCTTCCCTTTCAAATTAACTGAGTCAAACTTGGATTCATCTACTTTTTTCTTGTCACCTCTGACAACATTTAGTTTGTTACCAAAGTTTTTGTGCTTCTTCGGTGTCCTATCTTCTTCAGAGCTGGCCTGTCCTGCGGGTAGCTGTTTATTTAAATCCAATATTTGCGACTTTGTCATTGACGTACCAAAATTAGGGTCCGGAGAATTCGGATCGAATCTATTAATGAAATTATATACTGAATCATCAGATCTGGACCTTACGTCCAACTGATTGCTTCCGTCGTTGGGATTTGTCGGTAGAAAAGGTAAGCTTAAGTCTTGCGATGGAGGTGTTACTTTCAATGGTTCTCTTGTAGGTGTTTGAATAGTTGAGGGTTTAGGGAAATTTTTCTTTGTAAATTCAAAGCTGTTGCTTGAAACATCTGAGCCGACGGTGGTGCTGGGAGTGGTAGAACGATGCCCGATGCCAGTTGACCACGAAGATGGAGGTCTGTAATTTGTCTTGTCAGTATCGAGATCGTTGTCGTTGCCGCTCGAAATAGAATCGGCGATCCCTACAATACTGTTTCCGGGATGGATTGAAAACTGGAAATAGAGAAATATTTTAGTAGACATAAATATAAAAAATAGAATTCCGAATACTGAAAATAAAATAGATAAGGCCGGCAGCAGAACATCGCTAAATAACAAATGATGTAATAAGACCTTAAGTTTGGTAAGGAGTCTCCTGGATTTACTGGTCTTGGCGCTGTCCATGAGCGCCAGGAAAGAAAAAGAAATATGTGTTATTTTGTATTAATATCTATGATTGAGTACTGATGTATATAGTTTTCGAAAAGGCGCTCGGCGGTTTCACCCGAAATCCGCATTGATTTTATATCATTTGCCGGTGAAAATTAAGGTTAAAATAAGTAAATATTTTTCTAACACTAACAGTGTGTTCAATTTAATCACATATATGAAGATGAACGGAAGTTGTTTTTAGTCATTCTGTTGTGGGTCATCTTTGAGTCATTTTGTAAAGTTAAAACTGTGTTTTCTAAAAAATAGATTATATATTTCACAGCAGTTAAAACCGCAGACTGATACAACTAAAATGTGTCACCTTTGACTCAGATTCCCGTAAGCCGTCGAAGTAATTACTATTCGGCGGAACGGAAAGTATGTCTGGCCGTGGCGTGCGCTGTCTCATCTCGGCTTCCGACACAAATGGCTTATCTCGTTGACCTTAAATATTTAATAACATATAATTAAAGTATGATTATTCAGATAAAACTGCACAACTGATTTAAAATCTTAGCATCAACTTAGTTTTATAACCGTGAAATCGAATTTATTTTCAACGCTTTCCCACCTAAGCCGCTGAACCCAATGTGATGAAATTTGTTATTTCGGTAGGTTGCCTTTATAAACAACTATTTTTACTAAAATCTCATAAGGTACTACACTGTATAAAACTTTATTATTTGACTCATATATTTTTAAACTACCCTAGAATTGTTTGACAAAATCTATACATTTCTGACTCGTATTCAAACGTCTTTTATTAATCGCTCGTGTACAACAAGTTTAATAACTTATACAGAGTGTTTGGAGAATGCTTCCGAAAAAGAACACGGATGATAGTACTAATGACACCTTTGATGAAGGGATGGAATAAAATTCGGTCCTGTCTAAAAAAAAAACATATTTTTAAAAAGTTATTTCGCTCCATCATGTTAATCCAGCTGTTTTTTTCGTCATGCTTCATTGCTGGTTCCTTTCTTTTTGTAAAGTAAAGTATTTTTTATGAAACTATCGTTTCATTTAGCTGTACTTACAAGATGGAGCGTAAATAATGCTAATAAAAAGTGTTAAAAATTGTCTTTTTTTAGTCAAGATAGTAAGGTTTCGGGAGTATTCTTTAAACATTCTGTATAACAACAAGCTAGATATTTAGATAATTTTCAAGTGAACGAGTGTATAGCGAACTGAGTCATACAAATAACGGCATATAATATATAATTCATTAATTATTTAGGCGCATATCACTTCACCGTTCGATGAGTCATTTAGAATATTTGGCGGCAATCAGTTTGATTGACTCGCATGCTCGTCCTAATGCATTTTTGATTGTTAACAAGAGGAACAAATTAAACTATTGTTATATAAGTAGCTTCAAGTAGCAAGGTTTGTGTGGCCTTAAATGAAGGATAGTGAAGTGCGCGAGATTAAAGAATCACATTTTCTTTTGAATATTATTAAGTACAGTATTATGTGTCTAACACCAACATTTTTTTCCGTAAAATTTTGCGATACGTTTTTGTGAAATCTCTTATTTTCATAATTTTTATCTTTTAATACTAACAGAGTATTAAGTAAATTGAAAAAAAAAATTAATAAAATTGGTAAAGTTAATCTGAAATGACGAGATATTTATTTTTACGTTCGAATGTAGGTACTTTGTAGAAGTAAATCCTCACCGATCAGTAAGTTGGCGTCATAATCGTTTTCGGAGTTGGAGCAGTTAACCATGTACCAATGGTCGCAAACGAGCATCCGTTGCTGGAACAGCGTGGTGTTTGGACAGGAGTAGCTGAACTGGCGTCCCAGCCCATCGCACATGTGGTAAATCTGGAATTCATAAAAAACTATATTTATTTCTGCCTTAATTAGCCAAAAGTAATTAAGGTATTGTGGCGTTGCGTAATCTGCGGTCATGGCCGAAAATTAAGTACAAATTTGAATATCAGAACATTAGAATAGAACGGCTATGACATGAATTGTCACACAGGGAGTATCTTCAGAGGATCTATCAGGGAGAGATCATTATGCCACGTTGTAACTTCAGTGAAATAAACAATTTAATATCATATTACTTCAAAATGTAGGAAAACCTCAATAACAATAATTAAGAGAGATTTTAAGTACCCCACACAAAGAAGCTAAGAGCCATGTCAGTTTCGCTTTGAAAATAAAAAAAGGCATTTAAATCGCTACATTCACATCGGTGCTACGATGAACGCACATATTAAAATTATGATAAATTAATGTACTTAATTCTAAAAGTGTAAAAATCACATCGATCACGTTTCCCTTCCTTCTGGTCGAAATCTTATCAAGATGATATCTAATATTTGCCTTGTTCAGTCTAAATAATAATTTACGAGAACATTTGTATGATTCATCACAATGCCTTTATACGATCCGACTCCAGAACACCTAATGTTGACTAATTTTATCTCTAACAAACAAAATTCAAGATCTATACTCATTAACTAAGAATATGACACTAAAAACTAGCCGAGGTACAAAAAGCAAACAATAATTTAAGTCGTAATAAGAAACATTACGAAACCAGCACTTATGCCACGTCTTCTAAGAAATAAATTCATTATTCCGCTAATAATTGCATTCACAAGAAGTGCTTCCAAATGTAATGACAGCAACTAAACGTTGCACTGACTAATTTACGTTTATACGACGGTACGACATACATCGGATATCGTATTACGACTATAACCTGTAAAATACACAAGAATTAAGCTTTACGGTATAAGTAAGATGTATGAATCAAAAGAAAATATAATATGAGTTCAGTCCAGACACTCAATTTTTCAGAACAATGCACCAATAAGAGGGCTAATCCAAGATAATAAGTTATAGGATCATCATCCAAACATTATATATAATTGAAAAGTTTCATTTTCATATGTTAATTAGACAGCGCTATTGTTGTAACGTGCTTTATAAAAACGAAAATAAATTTAATATGTCGGTTGGCTCAACTCTTATAAAATAATCGTATCGTATAAACGCAAAGGAATCACGACGACAAATCGAATAAATAGTTTGTATTTAGTTATTATATGACATAATGGTCACTTGGATTACAGTTAACCAAATTGTTTATTTATGTAATTCAATGTTATTTAATATTATATAAATTAAACATATATGTGAAGTTTACTACAATTAAAATGTATGATCTATCTTAAACAATAAAATCATTATAATATGTAGAATTAATTATTACAATTGCATAAAAAGATAACTTAGTATTTGCACAGAATAAAAAAAGTCTTAATTTCCTGAAGCTCGTGTTTTAATCAATTTTTGTCCGTTTTTCTACAGGATTTGTACAGTTTAAATGTCGGGTGACAGTGACAGCTGTCAAATTTCAGATCGTCATTTAAATGAAAAACAATAAAATTAAAATAGAGCATTGTCGCAAGCGAAATTATTTAAATAAACTACACATTTTGAATAAAAACACATTTACATATTGGAAATGTTTAAAATGCAAATGAAAAATTAAGTAATATACTGACGTGCCTTATCAAACTACAAAATAATAATGATCGCGCTAAGTAATAATGAGTATAATTATATGATTTATTCCGGCATTTTAAAGGAAGTTGTGTGCCGGAAAGATTTCTTATGAAAAAGTGATGCGTCATTTGGTGCGTGATTTTAAAGGGAGTTTTTATCTAACTGAAAAAAATCGTTTATTTTTCAGAGTGGCGTATTAACTCAGTAACTCTAATCATCTGTATGTTTTCAACTAAACACTTTACGAACATTAGACTCCTGGCTACACATTCACCATTAATTTAGATTTAAAATAAAAATATTTTGATATTTCTACATGTATACACAGAAAATGTGAGACGCCATTACGAAACGTTAAGTAGTTTTTATTTTCTTACATACTAAGTTCAAAATATTACTATATATACATATTACAAAGTCAATTACAATATAATAAGTTATAATTTGATTTCCTTAATTAAAAAATGGACACGATACACATAGAATAAATAATCATATCTGTGACCTCGTCGTTTTTTAAATAATTGTACAATTTAAAGGCATATAAAGAAATATATAAAATATAACTTACTCATTAAGGTCTTGTAAATATTTTTGGGATAATTTAACAACAGTACACACAGTATGAAACTGTAGGGCCCTATAACATATCGGCAGACTCAAAATGCCTTACGTGAATTTTTATTTTAAAGCTTTATCATTACAGTATTTTAATATACTATATAGACAGTCTCTTATAGATATAAGAATACTAAGTCAGAGGTTTCATACATACAGACTTAAACTTAATACGGGATTCACGAAGTTAAATTAGAATTTACAATAATTAAATCTGAATTGGTTAAGAATGATAACAAGGACATCTGCGTATTTTTATTACGAATAGAGTTTTTTAATAACAATAAAAATTAAAGAAACAAAGTTCACAATTAAAAAGAGTATTAAATTGCTCTGAATTACAAATAATAAAATCTAACATCCTCCAAAGTCAGAAAACAATAGAGTTGTTATCTAAGCAATCTGAACTTTAAGCGCATCAGATATTAAGTTAAAGGCATAAAAAGTCGTTTGAAACGGAGCACGAAAAGTTAAATTATTTTGTTATTCTTATTGCCAAGGTTGGATTTGCTTCCTCATTCCAAACGCAATGAAGACGCCATCAAATCTTTGTTAAATAAAACTCAGAGCCGTTTTGAATAAATTAAATATTACTATTAATGTAATGTGCAGTGAATCTTACTCGAAAAACATTTTATACGCGATCCTTCGACTCAATGAGGGATCTACTTGGTATCGTTTAGAACTTTAGAGGCAAGAGTTTAATAAGTTTATCTGAAGCTCGTAAACGAAAGGTCCGATTTTAATGTGGTTTTTCATTGAAAAATAGGAAATGTCATATATGAAGATGTATTCGGGTTTGATTAGTTGTCCGATTCACCGATTACAAATCGTTACAAGATTTTAAGTTGCAATTTTAGGAAGTTATCGTCAAAATTAACATAGAAATTTTGGTCCACATGTTGGTATCGATTATATTATTGTATTCGGATAATTATTTTTAGGATGGTTTGTTTTGTTGCCATAATTTTCATTATAAATGTTGACGATATATACCTACAGGATATTTTTGGACTGCTCCCGAAAACGAAAATAGGTGCTGGTTTTTTATTCAGTATTTTTTTAAGTTATCATTTCATTTAGCTGTACAAACGTGATGGAGCGTAAATAACTCTAAAAAACATTTTTAAAATATGACTTTTTATAGTCAGGGTCGATTTTTTTCCGTCCCATCATCAAAGGTGTTATAACTACTATCACCAGTTTTCGTTTTCGGGAGCAGTTCAAAAGCATTATATATATAAATCTTGGAGCATGTATGTTATTTACAGTAGAGATCCAGTATGTGACATGGTCTCACTTTTATTTACAAAAACTTATTGAAACGTTGTTTTAATATAAACTTTGGAAAACTTCAACTTTGCCAAATTAAAATAATATCGAGTAATATCCGTGAAAATCTTTAAAATCGAACAAAGTCGCAAGCAAATGTATAGCTTGAAAGCGTATCGTAAATAAATCCGCACACACAAAATACTTGAATTAAAAAGTGAGAGTCGTCTTCCACGCTCACCTTGAACTTTGTTCTTACGTAAGCCAGTGAAATTATCACCTCTATTCACTGTCTGGTCACGGCGTGAACGCTGAATCACGTTATTTGGGAACTGTGATTTAACATCGTGATTTTTACCACAAAAGAGGTTTTATATGTTTTTATTAAGGGCGCCAAAATTTTAATTGAAGTTTGTTTTCACTGTAACACCGGGTTTAATGATTTTTTCATTTAATGTTAAGATGTAAATATTGAAATGATATAATTATATTCTTAGCGTAATCGTGCAGTTAGTAATGTGGAAAATGCCTGTGGAATGTCTATTAAACGGGAGAGTCGTGTTTCAAACACAAAATTGACTACAGTTCACTACAAAATTATTGCGTGTTTTAACGTTAAACAAATATGATGACACTGCCTTTCACACCGGTGAAATGCAAGAATTATTATAATTTTGAAAATAATCACTAAAATTATTTTATAAATTTTAATAGGTATAAAAATATTTTACTTAGATTCTTAAGCTTGTTTCTTGAAGTTTTAGATTGTATTTTCTATATTTAGGTTATATTTTTAAGAAATAGGTACAACTAAATATGTGATAGCCGCATATATACAAAAGAATAATAAAATTGTTTGTTACAAAAATGTGTCTCTCAGCTAGGTACAGGGATTGTTACATAAGTTAGCGATATATCGTCGTTACACGATCAGAATATTGTCCGCCATGAAATTGTAGGAACTAGGAAACTGGGTCAGTTTCTTTTCGCATATCAAATTGTCAATGCAACTTTTTGTACGCATTCAAAATTTGTTTAAGGCCTTTATCGATTGTGACCTCATTATTATGATAATGAAAATCATTTTTGGTTTCACTGCACAGTTGTAAAGGCTTTTAAATGTAAAGCCTTTAGTTTAATCGGTTTCCTTCCACATTAAGACCGGAGATGTTCAATAACGCGATTTTAATCCCTTAATGAGCACTACAATAAAATTTTGAGAAGAATTTTCACTGTGTATGTATTGACAAAGTTTTAAAATAACCTTAATGTTTACCTTTTTTTCTAGAATTTTCTATTATCGACATGTACAATTTTTTCACATAAAAAATAAGAAGTAATGATTTTGTAAATATTAAAATATTTAGCTACCAATATGGTTATCGTTGTGTAAGTACAAGTATATTTTAAAGCAAGTGCAAAGTTCTTACGCAGATGATGTACGGTCTGCAAAATCAATATATTATGAGGTTATTATGTAATCGCTATCTTGTTATTTATTTACTCGACATTGACATTCTTTAGGCTAGATGCATTCCATTATATACTATATAACTTGATTTACTAACAAGTTAATTCTGACTTTATTTCTAACTGACGGAGTAAAAAAAAAGATGTTAATGTTCACTTTATGGTCGTTAAGTCGTCAGTATGTATTTTTTTGTAGTAGATATAAGATATCATTATATTTATAAGATTCAAATAAATATAAATTTGATAAACGTTTAAAATAGTTACAGCGAACCAACCTTGAAAGATAGACATTGCTCCATAGCCTAGCGTTTCTCGATATATTGGTTATCCAGTATTCAAAGTTTATTTTCAAATCCACTTAGTATTTTCTGAGATTAGCGCGTTCAACCATACAAACTCATCAGCTTCATTATATTAGTAACGATATGTATTAGCAAAAAAGTCTTATTACAATATTTCAAACGGAAGATTTAGTTTTATTTATTAGTATTAGTTTAGTAGTGTTCCATTTATTTAGTTGATTGCAATGAATAAGGTATTCAAAGTAAAATACATAACAGTTATTTTGTCTTTTGCATAAAAATTAAAAGCCTTCGTTGCTGGCCGTACCCGCGTAAACAATGAGAAGTGTAAGACAATGGCAGTGTTGGTGTCGTGACACCAAATAAACGTGCGAGCACCCAAATTGTCACCCTTGACTTTACAATTGGTGGGATATTTCGACAACCAAACAGGTGTAAGGCGCGGCATCTATTAAAGTATGTTAATAAAACCATTTATCTTGTAACTAAAACCACTAAATATTCTTAGAAAAACTCGATAAAACCGATATTTAGTTTGTTAATAGACAATTTTAATACACATTTACAGTGAGGCTTTTTAATATCAAATTAAGAAATTTTTTGTACTTATAACAAAAATACAATTTACGAAATTTCAGAAATGGCTGGATAGTTTCTGACTGTCACGGGAAGATATTTGATCTTATGGGAGTTAAATAATCGTTTATTTTATACAATTCATAACATTTTGTCGGTCATTTCTAATGTGCGGTTTATTTTTACACTAAGACTACTTTGTACCTACATTGCATAGGCATGGTTTCGTATAAAATTGCACACATCCACAAGCAACTGCGCCAAGAACCTCAAACGATAGAACTGGCTTTACAGCAGAATTGAACTTTCCGTTTTGGCTTACTCTTATTACCTCGTAAAATACGATTGTCGACAATTTTGTAAGTCTGTCGTAAAGCGGCACAATGGTTCACACGAGGTTTAACTATTTCTATCGAAACGTCGGCCGTGACCCGAGCATTTCTTCAATATTCCATTTTAAATGTTTGTTAGAGTATTGTTTGTTTGTTTAATTCATAAAAAAACGAAATGCCTATTTCTTATCAGTTACACGTATTCTCACTGAGTGTTTGTTAACTTATCTTGGGTAATCGAGAGACAACGAAAGTTGTAAGCCCTTAAACATAGCGATGTTCCCCGGTTCCACTCATGTTATTTTAAACTCGGGGATCTTTTTGTGAATTATAAACTAGTGCGTATTTTTCGTATTTACATTAAATGTCAAAAGCAATTTTATAAGAGTATTTAAATGTCTAAATACAAAGTGATAATATCTGCGATCCTGATAAGATTAATTAATGACTTATGTCTACTAAAACAGATTTGTTGATATACTGTGGAAGGACTTCAACGGCATTGTCATAAATAGTATTGTTTCAGCTACGAAAGTGCATTTAAAACACGGAAAATAGACAAAACGCAAAGGCTAACACAATCCTGAGACAACGTTAAAACAATAGTATTTAAATACCTTGAATTTTATCGGGAAACCTCGTATGAACTAATCTTATTAAGATAATAAAACGATCCGTTATCATTTAATAAAAATAACATTAGTAATACTAAAAAAACAAAAACATGACTTATATTACGGTCTGTATGTCGCTTTTCCCGCTGATTTCTGAAACGGATAGATCGATTTTAACCAGATTTTCATGGGCTAATCTTAATAACTGCCTCAGCGCAACCGATAAATATACTTAAATGTTTGTTGTCGTTTTTCGGTAATATTTAGATTGAAAAAACCACTTATATTTTAATTACACAATTAGAATGAGTCCTATAAGAAAAATATTTTTTCTGCTATGAAGATCGTGCAAAATAATTCACCACGACAATAAAAACAAATCAATCTGAACGCTACAACACCTCTATAAATCATTACAATAAAAATAAATCTTAAACACATGTTTGCAATAATTCTTGCTATGCGGGATTTTAAACCCATCGAAATTTATATATTTTCGTAAACAATCCTAAATGTTTTTCAACTTAATTTCTGTTGTTAATCTAAAGTGTATTAAAAAATGACCGATTTTAACGTAATTTAAAAAAGTCCACACACAATTAAATAAATATTGGAGGAAAGTCCTTAATATTGTGTCTTTTTTTATAAAGTATTAAACTTCCAAGAGATTAAACACGTCTATAGATATTATATTACTATTTTTCTTGATCGTAAAAATCTTGGTCGTAAAAATGCAGATGCAATAAACTTTTTATAAAAAATAGTTTTATTTTAAGCTTAAAACTGACATTATTATAGTTAACAAATATTTGATCTATGCTGTAATGTTTTATCTGTGAGACGTAGAACTCTTAATCTGTGTAACAATATTTTATCTATAGTACTTGCACAGATACTCTAAAAAATCTAAGGCATCGCAATTTCCAAATAGTTTTCATATTATGCGCATGTCGCTTCACTTGTAATCTGTGCAGCTCATTAAATGCCATAGATTTTACCCATTCGCTTGTCTTCTGTCTCGCTCGCCCGCAATAGGAGTGAGGGAGCAAAACGATAACCTACATAGCGTAGGCATCTGCCTCCGATCGACCTTGACTCGGTGAAATGACGATAATAAACTATTTGCATGCATTTAAATTAACTTGTTATTAGTTAAACTTCTAAGAAGATTAAAAATGTATTATCTATATCTATAATAATAAAATAAATTACGATGTCTGTTATAATATATAAAATAACAAAATAAAGATTTTCCTCACTATATATGAATGTATATACGGCGCTAGGAAAGACAATAATTATTTTTTGTCAATCTGTGTGTTTTGTTACGACTAATCTCGGAAACGACTAGACCAGAGGCAGTCTACTTCAAAATGTGTATCATAGTTTTATCTTACACATAATTAGGTTTCTGTACAATACACAATAATACAAACTATTAGCCAGTGTCTCGATACCATTGTTATCCTTAATCGTAGTAATAACAAAAAGCCTATACTTTTAAGTACTATTTTCAGTTTACATTGTAAACACCGAATAAATAAAGAAAAGGAGGAGGAAGCCGACACGAAACGTATGAAATAGCGTCTCTA
>JAOSYY010017286.1:0-19345 GCA_025727935.1 Hebomoia glaucippe
TCCACCCCTAATTTTTTTTTTATTTTTTAGACAAAATTTTTAATTTCTATTTTTTTATGATACAGCACATAGAAATATATACCACCCCAAATTTTCACTCCTAAATTTTATATATTTATGTGGCAAAACGACGTTTGCGGGGACAGCTAGTCAATTTATAAAAATATATATATAAATTGATATGAACAGAAATTAAAGGTTACAAATGTAAAATTCTTTTGAATGAACTAGATATTATTGTTTATTATTAGTCAATGTCTTCTCGCTTGAGACATTCTGAATTGAACTTAACAATAAGAATATGTTTTAATTCATACCAAATTCTATTCTTTGTAAAATTGCTCATATAAACTTAAAATATTTAACTGGAATGATTCTACGTAATACTTGCTATTGCTGATTACTGAGATTTCCATTATTTATTCATTTAAAACTGGTTAGATTAGCTCATTAGTTAGATAATGTAGGGTGAAGTGAGGGCGCGGTGAGGGTTAGCGGTCACGTGGGGGAGCATCTTATTCCCGTCTGAAAGCCTTTTGTAAATAGTTACAATAATTTATATCAAAGTAAAAGAAAGCTTAATAAGCGATATGCGCAGCATGCTTACGAGGTTTATCAATCAAAATGAAGCTTAAAAAGTCTATAACATTAGTCTTATTTTTTTAAAGAAAGTTAGTATTGTATTTTTTAATTTATTAGGTAAATATTAGATTTTTGTATTCGTTTCATCTTCTGCAATACCAAATCTCTATAATATACTTAATATCCGTACAATATTCTTAAAAGGAATCTGAAGATTTTGCTTCATGTAATAAAATATATCGCTTTTTAAGATGGAGGAAATGCAACTAAAATTTCCGACGCTGATCCATTCCGTTATAAAATGATATCTTTTATAAAAATTACATGTCTCAATATATGATGTAGCTATTATAATCGTTTATGACTTTTTGAAGCCTCAAGGCAAAAATAAGTTCGACATGCCTTTTGTGAATTCGTAGCTTGTAAAAGATCTACGTTCTGTCAGTGACTTCGCCCGCGTTCAGTCGATTTTTACACTTTGGGTTACATTATTGGACTTTTGAAAATATAATATAGCCTATAGCCTTCCTTGTTAAATGTACTATCCAACACTGAAAGAAGTTTTCAAATCGGACCAGCATTTCTTGAGATTAACGCGTTCAAACAAACAAACTCGTCTGCTTTATAATATTAAGTATAGATGAGCGAACTGTAATGCAAGATTTGTTTTGAGACTGATAGATACATAATTTATATAGAACTTTTCAGGCATTTATTGATCGTTTTAAAGTTTTTAGTTTTTTAAACTTAAAGTTATAAACATATAATAAATCAGTATAATTCTCGTCTCTATACTTTCAAAGAAATTACAGAAAAATATGATAGACAACTAAAGATTATTGTTATAATCGACATGAACGCGAGTGAAGCCGCGATCATAAACTACATTATAAATACTGGTACAAGCAACTGTAATTGGAATATATACATCTACATTTATTATAAGTTCTTCTATATATATATAATGTAAATTGTGTCATTCGTGCATCTTATAGATAATTATTTGGGATCTGTTACATGTCATATCTAAAATGTCGTTTTTATTACAACCAAATTATAATGACCTGTTAAAGAGTGAAAATTGCAAGTTTAATATTCGGGTCGGCGACTGAGATCGGAGGCTGGCACGTGCTCAGGGGAATCTGCCGTTAAAGTGGGCAGAGCTACGAACGCTGTAGCGTTACGACGCTACAAGGTGTACATTGTAGCGTCATAACGGTCCGTAGACGCGAGTCATATCCTAATTTGTTATACGTTCCATGTTCAACGGTTTAAAACATTTAAGTTTATACGTGATATTCATCTTTTTTATACGACACAAAGGCAAACGAACATACACTTCACCTATAATAAGTGATTTCTGTCGCCCATGCAGTAGATCTAGGAGCCGCATTGCCAGCCTTAAGGCTTTACCCACGTTACAACCTTACCGATCTTATTTATTTTTATTTAATTCATAATGTTTTTTTTAGAAATTCGATTGAAAAATTGATTTTATTTAGGTGTTACTACCGGTCTCGCCACTTCAGATACGTTATATTTAGAAATATATTTTTTTATGAAGTTTCATAAAAGATCTTCACTTCGTTCACGCCGTTTAAAAGTTTCTTCTTCACTTTCAGCGTATATAATAAATGTGAATGTATAATGTCTACATTTATTAGACGTCCAAATAAGAATACGCTATTGAGATAGTTAAAAAATGTATTTACGAGTATAACATAAACTTATATTTAATTTGACAAGTAATCTATGTTTTTAGAATAGGACAATACGACGATCGGCACCCTCCCAGATTTCGATAAGTCTTCTCTGTTTACACTTGCAACACAAGCTTGTTGCATTGCATACCTATCCTTTACTAATATTTATTCTAAAGGCATAGACACTCTCTTCAGCACGGCTTGAACATTATTCGGTTGCTATTCTAATATTCATAAAACATTTTGAAATCTGATTCCGATTAGTCAGTTATATAGAAATGCAAACGAACCTGACAAAAACCATTGTGATCAATTTAAAGATAGTATAACGAACTCTGGCGAGCTGTTCAATAAATGTGATAAATGATAAGGCACCGAATGGCCGATGCCCACACGGTGCGCCGCAGCGGAGAGATGTGACCACTAACGGCTAGCTGGTACCTCTCAGACGCTCGTAAATCGAGCCAGTCAGCTATAAGCTCAGGTTATTCATGGCGCGGGCTCATAACCGTTATGCTTAAAGGAGAATGGGCGCTTTGATAACTTGCCAACCGCGCGGCGATGATAATTAACACTCATAAAAGGGTCGAAGTGAGAATGTTTTATTTTACAAACGTTTAATACTTCAATATTCAGTGGTATTTCTAAAGAATTTCGGGAGAATGTATTTTCATATATTTTTGATGGAGGTGGAGGGGTTGTTGTTTATATACGTCGTACTACGTCCTGTTTTTCCGCAGTTCAAGAATATACTAGTGATTATTGTTATAGAATTAAAATTATAATAACAATAACTTTATGTTTAAAAAGATTATTATTTTAAAAACATTGCTGAAAATACGTAAAAATAAAAGTATTTATCAAAATGATGTTTCTGGATGTACAATGTATGAAATGCAAAGTGTGATTAGTAAAGCGTGTACACACGACATGAGCAGCACTAGAGCGCGTGGGCGGGCACGCCACGGGCGGGCGGCGGACGAAGGCTGTATTGCGCGGTCCTGTTAATTAGAGCAGAAAGCTGCCGACACACGACCCGCTCACATTAAAAGTAATAGCACAATAAAACTTTTTATAAATTTTGAATGTTATTTTTTAAATTTCTACAAAATGTTCCGGATAAAAAAGCTTGGTTAAAAGATTCTTTATGAGAACATCATTTCATTGGATCCGTATTTTGTACATTTATTGTTTAATACATAATAACTGAGTTATAAAAGAATAATTATATTACATTATTATTTTGTAATAATATGTATAGATTTAATATCTTAATTTTTTAAAACAAATTGGACATAAATCTACAAACCCCTCGTTTTTTTTGTTTGCAATAATCCTGTCACGCGTGAGCGTAGCGGAGCGTCGATCGCGAATAGCACATTACGGCTTGAATGCGTTGCATGAATATTCAGTAAGAGATCGCAGCTTATATCATTGAATACCTATTATTAACTGATCGTGAGTGGAATTGTAATACGATGCAGAGGCTTAAATAGTAGCTCGCAAAGCCATAGCATATAAAACTTATTATTATTCGTAGCTTTGCGTATCACAATAAATCTGACGTTTAATGGAAGACATAACGAAATCATTCTGTTTCATTTACTTTGATGTTATTATTTGTAAAAGATCAGATATATACACCAAAAGTAAATTTTAGGAGGATTTAAGAAGAGATACCACTTAATATTATAAAGTACCTTCTACAATCGAACTATATAACTGGTACGTATAAAAAAGGAAGGCTTCGAATGATATGGTATGATAGGTATTATTCATAAATGTGTCGTTGTAAGTTTAGTGTAGATCAAAACAAACAGATCGAGTTGAAGTTAAAGAATATCAATTGAATTACGGAGGTGAGATGCGACCCAAAACGCTCAGCCAGAGCAACTTCCGCGCGACATACGCTCAGAGATAGCGAGACCGACATAAATTACTGTGACCTTTGTTCAAAATGAGCTGATATTATCCAAGAATACAATCTGTTTTATATATAGTAACGATAATGGGCTTTTGTCGATTTTATAGATAGCACTAAAAATCTATAGAAAGGAAAAGTAATTTTCTCAAAATTCTATTTTGTGAAAAGGGCTTAGAATGAGCTGTGTGATAGTAAGTCTAGTCGCTTTAAGAAGATTCGATATTGACGCGACTCAGGCTAGTTAGGAGTCTACGAGCGTAGAGTACTATGAATATTCAGTGCCTCGTAGCACCGCTACGAGCTCCGTAGCAACAAACCGTAGCGCCTTGTTTATATTATGTAAACAAGAAATATGTGCTCATAAAACACGGCAATATTATATCGCTTGAAAAAATTCTCGCTTATTACATAAAAAGGTGCATTATTTATTTATGGTAATATATATATATTGTGATTCTTTCGCAGGTCGTAAGACGCACACCGATATATTTCCAGTACTTGTAACAAATTTCGGTTACAGTATTTGTATATAACTTTTAAAGGTTATATTTTTGGTCGCATACCTTATTATAACAACATGAGACACTGTATTTGCAGATGGTATGAAAATAGTATTATTATTTATAGTTTTGATATAGGTTGGCGTTCCGACAGCTGCGTCTGCTTAAATATTTACGATTTAATCTTGAAGCAGATATCCTCAATACTAGAGCGCTCTTGAAGTGGGCGCGGATGGCTGTGTTGTCCTGAATCGCTACCATTTATGAAAACAACATTATTATCATAACCTATATTGGTATGAATAACTGCTCTCAATAGGGTTTTATACTATACTTCATTATATTTAAAGTTACCCTTTTATTTTTTTTCTTATCTAATGAGAGAGGAAATAAAGGAGGATATCTCTATAAGGACGATGAGTGATAAACAAATTTATTTTCATTTCTTGATTCTTCTAAATCATTATAATGATTACGATTTAAATAAATGTATCCTATATGACTGCGTACCACTCAGAACATCAAAATTTTGTTTGGCACTATTGTAAGGCTTATCTGAAAAACATGTAAGGTTTATGGCGATTGGATCATTATAAAGAATGAGGATCGGTGTTGGATCGTTAGTTCGAGCCTCCGGGGAAATTAAAACGATCATAGCTTATTGAAATGCTCTTACAGTTAAGCGGCTTACATACATTGCGTCTCCGCGTTGGCTCAAATGGGTTCGATCTTGGAAAGAACAGCAATGTTGGATTGGCTGAAGCGTGCTGCTCGAGGCAAACTTATTAAGTAATCTTACGCAACAGTCTAATTAAATTTGTACATCAGGTTAAGTGAACAAGTACCTTTGCGCAGCTGCGCCAATCTTACTATCACTGTAGTAATGGTTATGTGTGAACAGACATCTATTTTATATACATGTTAAAGTTAAACGCATTATATTTTTTTCATAAGAAATTCTGTAGAATTATTCCCTTACTATAATATCCAAGTCGCATTAAATTTTGTCCATAAATAACGTATAAAAACCGTCTTATTTACGCCGATGTTCTCCCAATTTTGTCCCAATCAATGACTCAACTCTACAAGAAATTAAATTTTTTGAAAATATAATATTGCTTGCTTTCCGCGATAAATGTACTATCTAACACTGAAAGAATTTTTCAAGTCGGACCAGCGTTTTCTGAGATTAGCCCGTTCAAACAAACAAACAAACTCTTCAGCTTTATAAGTAAAGTTTTGTTATAAAATACATCAGAGGTACCATATAATGGTGCTTATTTCGATGTGGCTGGCGTTGTTCACCAATGTTTTAACCTAGTAACTTAAATAGATAAGTATGGCTGATTTAGTTACAAACGTGTTCAATCTGACGTTCCCCAGGGGCGTGTCACGCGAACGCGTCGCAGACATTAGTGTCACTCGTTACACATCACCTCGCGTGACAGTTGACAGCCGAGAAACTGCCTAGACATTCAGGGAGCCCGCCCTTCTATCCGCTACCATATAAGACAATAATCTTATAGACGTACTCAATAAATGTGAAACTGATTTTCTTTATTATACTTAATTCCTGAATGGTTGAACACATTGTACTGAATTTTATTACAGAGGTAAACGGGATTTTAATAGTGGTTCATATTTATTTTGGACATCGATACTTCAAGAGGATAAACTGGTTAATTGTTTAAAAACTTTCGAATGTTAAATGTTACGTGGATAACCTTTCAGCCTTTTTATATAACTTAAATATTATTATATATGTTCTATGGAAGCACGCGACGCCTTCCGTTTCAAGAAAAATTTTTAGGCAGGCAAAGTCGCGGATGACAGCTAGTGTTTTATATATCAAAACCGGCGTTGTTTGTTTATGAACTAACTTAGAACATAAAAACAAAAATCACGAAATACAGCTTTTAGAACTATGTACGGCAGCCAAAAGTTTTCAAATGCAGGATATGCAACAATAAACAAACGAGGAACAATGGTTCGCGCGGTACGAAAACTACAAAACTATCATTCGTACGCAAGTGCCGGTACGCCCGCAACTGGGAAAGACTGCTCCTACCGGTACAGAATGGTTTTTTCATTAACTTCTTTGATCAATTTAACGGGAAAACCGGCTGAAAACCGCTGATTCTTTGAACTATACTTTTATTCAACGCTAGAATTTGATTAAATAGAATGTAGCAGCGAATGTAATTTTTTCTTATGGCTACAGATGCCCTGAGGTTGCACCCATGGAGAGGAAATCTATAATTAAAACCCCTGTTGTATCTGTCTTTGTAACCAGAATCAACAAAATAGGTTATGTTATTTAGACGAGAAATTGTAACACGCTTTGAGATTTAGAATATTAAGCGCTATTTACATGCAAACAGTGTATCATATATTTTAGAGCAGGAGCATCTTTACATTCAACGAAAAAACATACATTTCAAGATGAACGGCTTAATATAGTTGACTTAAGTTCCTTCAAAATCTGGATAATTTATAGTTAAAAAAATGTGTGTGTGTGAAAGTCAGTCACGTTAGAAGTGAAACTTCTGCAAAGACCCTGATTAAAAACACTTATTGAAATAATAAATCCTATACATTTACGAGTTTGCGTCTCTATGGACTCGCTTTTTCGTTTCATCAAGTTTCAAATCACAACGATTCTAAAGAAGTTTAAATTCAAAAACGTGCCTATATGTTTTTAATGAAGATTATAGCCTTTTCATACTTAACATCGCACGTTTCATTAACACAATCATAATTGTTCTCATGAAAATGGGGCTTAAGATATGAGTCATCATTTTAAACGGGCATTATTGGTGTAACTTGTGATAGCTGAGGCCGTTTTTAGAGATACAAACTGCGAAAGTTGTATTTATTTAAGCAAAGACAAAGTTCGCTGGCGACTTTGTAAGTATAATCGAATTGTCCGCCCACATTGGCTCGTTACACAAATTGGGCAGAATTGTTGTGAATCCGGTCGACTTATTAGCGAACCGCGACACCTAATGAGTTAACCTAAATATCTGATACTCTAAGACCGTGGATCTGTGGAATGAGACCGGGCTTTATATAATTATAATGCAAGCTGGCTATGGCCCTGCGGTAGCGGATTAAGAAGAAAATTAGAGTGGATCATTACAACAGATGATTTCATCATATAACTGACAGTTTACATAACATTAGCGATAATTTAAAATTTCTTACGAATATTACAAGACACCTTGTTTGTCTGTTTCCTGTTATTTTAATCAAGAGGTTTACCTACGAGTGTATATTTTTACGTGAAGTGAAAATTGGTTTCCTTTCTAAGAATATTGTGTGGTCTGAGTGTGATATTTGGCATAGAGACAGTTTACATAGAGAAGTAAAGAACGCTAAAATTTATATGAAAAATATAGTTTATGCTTTTATTCACTTTTATGAGAAAAATTGATTAATTTATTCACTTAAATCTGAAACATGTAATGATTGTCACTGTTTTATGATCTACGAGTCTAAGATAAACTTTAGGACTTATTCAGATATTTCTTTGATGTGATCAGATTTAGTTGAATTGTTTTTTTAGTAATAAGAAGATAAATTAGCGCTTTAGACTTTTTCTTGAATCAAACTTCGAATCGCTCAATGCCAACGCTAAAGCACAATGACGTTATTATTTAAATACGTACATAAGAAACAATATATATTTTGGTTTCCTTAAAGATCAAAGGGTTGTGAAGGATGGCGTACGATTAAGTAGGGAACATCAGCGACATCTCGTATGAACAATGTAAAACATATTACCTATTGTTTAGGCCTTGTGTTCAGCACATATCTACAATAATTAGTTTCCATTTATGGTCATTATGCCATCGTTGTAATTTAATTCGATTAGTAAATGGTTTCACGCCTAATTATAAATTTGCATATTCCAAAAATATATTCAGGCCTATATAATAAGGCTGTTGAAAGAAAAGGCACGGAATATATGTCACAGCTTTTTCTTTGTGAAAGCTAAAATTAAAGTCGTGATGACTAGAATAAATATAAAGTGTCACCTAGATGGAAATGTAACTTGAACAACTAAAATAATTTAAGAATTTAAACTTTTAACGCTTGAAATGGTTTTGGCGAAGTTACGAAAACATATTCACTATCTATGATATTCTCAGTTCTATTAAAGTTAATTTACGAGCTAGGTACGTCGCCTACTATTAAGCGCTAAATTATAGTACTTAAGACAATTAATTTGCGATCGAAAAAGTATGCAAAGATTGTGGCAGGTCAGTGACCCCAGTTAATTGTAGGCTGGATCCAATGTGACATCACAATTCGGTCGTCCGACCGGTCTTGCTGCGCCGCGCGCCACAGCCTTAGGGCTGTACGGCGCGCTACTTTGGCTTTTTGTTTTTGTTATCGGTGGAAATTGTGAATTAAACAATCGAATGTTAGTTTAATGACTTTCTTTTTTTTTACCTGCAACGAAAAAAGCGTTTGATGTGTCTATCTATAGAATCGAAGTTTCATAATAAATGGGTCGATGTCGATGTTGTATTTTGTTTAAAAGCTAATATCGAAGTGCTTCATTCTAAATCTGTAGGCTAAGTTAAATTTTTATGGTTCAAGATGAGAATTTTTTAGGCGAACATTAATTTACACGAGAATACAATTTGCATATGTTTTTATATAAAACAACTATAAGTGCATTTCTGAACGTTAACCAGCGGCTTCGCGCGCGTTCATTTCGATTTTTACACGTTAGGTAACATTATTGGATTTCTAGTAAGGATATTTAATTTTTAAAAAAAATGTAATATATAATATAAATTTGAAAATGAAATATTTTTTCAAATCGGAGCAGCGGTTCTTGAGATTAGCGCATTCAAACAAACAAATTTCAGTTTTATAATATAAAGCAGAGATAATAAGGGTTTATCTTAATATAGAATATTCTACTAGATGTGTTTTGTATGAGGTGTCCGAAAACAATTTTATATGTAGCTTTAATAGTTTAACGAGCACTCCGCGTGTTTTTTTAAATGTAAACAGGCACGAAAATTTCTTTAAATTGATCTATAAAATGAAACTGGATTTACGCTAATGTGGTAGTGGCAGCCCTGCGGGGGCCGGTTCAGCGAGCTTGCGTAGCCTGCGCACACGCTGAGCAACCGCGCTCGCCTCCAGTCGCGTCCGTGTGTGTGCGCAGTGGCTCCCGCGGGGGCGATGTGGCCATCATCGCAACATGCTGGCAGTTCGCCACGCCAAGGTGAGCTAGCGTCTTCACCGCAGTTCCGAACCCCGAGAATACTGTTGGATCCTCAATGCAAATTTTTTCGTTAATTTATATTGTCAGCGGTCAGTAGCACCTACTTGCTACTACTACTACTAGCTTTCGCGTCTAATTTTGAGATTAAAAAGAACTTACAATATAATTTTAATACTACATTTGTCTTCGTGAACGATTTGTATGTTGGGCGTCAGTGGGTAACGTAATTTGAAAACAAGTTGGGCTCACAGCGGCGCTTCGCCGGGCGCCGTGTCGTTTTATTTTTAGTTTCGAAAGTTTAAGACCTACATATTGCAAGAGAAATCTTTATTCCTTTGCACTTTGTTAAACTTCAACTGCATTAAAGTTTTGTATTAGCTGGCTGAGCAGGCAAACAAGTGTCACAGGTGTCCTGTTAAGTTCGCAACAACAAATAATTTACGAACATACATCATTTGTTCATTTAACTCAATGGAGTCTATTGCATTAATAACCCCGACGTTTGTATTGTAGACTTATTCATTGCTATAACCGTTACGAGCAAGTTTTACGATGATAATGATTCGTATACTCCCCGATATAATAATCCAATAAACGAGCGTTTCATTCCATTAGTTATAATAAAAGCCGCAATTAGTTTTAATTACCCAGCCCGTCAGCCTCACTAAAACTAAAACTAATCGAGTTTACGAACTAATCTTTAGCTCCGTTTATTAGCTTTATAATTAAATCAATTATATATTACAAGTTTACGTTGGGAGTTGTTTATCGCGTGACGTCACGCCCAGCTGATATATTCAACAGTAATATGATATTTAAGTGAACTGCAACATAGTTTATAGTAAAACATAGTGTCAGTTTCTCGGGTCGCGCTCACAAAAATTACTTTTCTGAAGGAAACTAGAATAATCACGTACAGAACATTTGTACTACGTGACTCAATTGACAGCGGTGAATTATTTTCCTATATTTGTAGAGAGCCCCCTCAGCTCCGGGCTCCCGGGGGCATAGCGCCACCCGGCGTGCTAGTAGCTCTTGTGCGGTACAAGTAAAAATGATGATACATTTTTCTGTTACCGCGAGGATCGTACGTTAAAATAAAACACAATTACACGTTGTGACAGTTACAGAGTTGCTATTTTATTAAAATATCTAGTTTAAGAAGTTATTGACTGAATACAACTGTTTGTTATTGTAGAAGATCGTCAGTAGCTGCGTAATTAAACCAGTTGATCGGCTTGTTCACGTTCAGGTTTCCGACGCCGCCCGTCCGCCCATGTGTTATCATCATAAAGCTTATTTATAAAATCATGTCAGTTCCATATAGATCAATTAGCAGGACATCTCAGAACATGGATTTAAGATTTTGCAAAGATGCACAAATGGTTTTGTTCAACGGGACCTGTCTTTTGGATTTCTTTGTTTTTTTGTGATCGTGGTATTTTTATTCGAAAGCTTGCGCACCTTACCGAAACGGGACAAAAACCAAAATCAAAGGTACTTTATAGATGTAGAATTTGATAGAAGTGAATAACTAATAGCATTATTTTGACTTTAAAATGAATTAGAAATCTGTAGAGCTGAGCTGTCTAGTCTACAAATATAATTCATTAAAAAATATATAATAACTGTTTTACGATTTGTTTAATATATTTAATTAACTTGCCTAAAATTTGTTTACACATGCAATATTTCTCGATATATACTCGGATTGCTCACAAGATAATAGTAAACAGAATGAATGAATTTACTTAATAATCTTACAATAGGTCGGCCGCATATTTGGACGTAGACTAGCATCGTTTTAGCTTGTCAGACACAATCGATACGACCACATGTCAGGGACAGATTGTATACAATTACGTTAGAAAACGAATTTTTAGTTTTCGAGGTTACCGTCGCAATATACCCTCTAACAGATATTATATTTCAAAAAACAAACGACTGATATTCTAAATGCTTAAATGCGATTATTTTGTATATTTATTTGTTATGGTTTCGTGACTAAATCGCTGGATTGTTTGGGGTGAAGTTTGTTATTGAGATAGAGACGATTATAGAATACGTTTTTCACTAAAAACTCTAATAATATATATAAAGTTTCAATAATAACTACTGATAAATACTCAATATTTTTTACATATTTAAAATTTCTATACAGGGTATTTAGCGACTGCTCCCAAAAACGAAGACTGGTGATATTACTAATGACACCTTTGATGAAGGGACGGAATAAAATTCGAACCTGGCCAAAGAAAAAATCATATTTTGAAAAGGTTATATCAGCGTTATTTCGCTCCATCATGTTATTCTAGCTGTTTTTGTTATCATACTTCATTGCTGGTTCTTTTTTTGTAGTAAAGTAATATATTTTTTATGAAACCATCGTTTCATTTAGGTGTGCTTACTAAATGAAGCGTAAATAATGCTGGTGAAAAGTGTTAAAATATGTCTTTTTAGTCAGGATCGATGTTTTTTCCATAGCTTCATTAAAGGCGTCATTAGTACTATCACCCGTCTTCGCTTTCGGGAGCAGTCCCCAAACACCCTGTATAATGACAACAAGAACTGTTTGATAAAACACAAGAAGTCGCGAATAAATCCAGTAATAATATTATCTCTAGATAGCTTAGATGTAGAAATGACGTGAGCACGCAGCGCTCTAGGTCTTCCGATGGATTTTAAAGTGCTCTGATAAATGGCTTTAGAGTCGTCTGCGATGCGCTCCGAATTGGAAAACCGAGAAACGACACGTCCTGCCAACGATATTGTCATTTTACGTTCATAACTTCAACGATACTTTGGCAGACTCAGAATGTAAAGCTTTACAAAGTATGAGATTGTGATGATTAAATCGTAGTGGCAAATGTGAATTAGTTTCAAAGAGGAAATACAAACTACAGGCAACAAAAGGCTTAAGGCTTTTTAGTGCATGGATTGATGCTTTGTTTACTTAAATTTGGTGGTACGTAGCCAATGAGATGCGTTGTATAGAGGCACTTCATGCAGTGTATACGTAAAAATCTAATCATTACTTTGAAATAACTTATGGTGTTATATTAAATACTAGTTGTGCGACACGATTTCAACCGATTTTATTATATAACAGCTTACAAATTTAAACATTGCACATAAAACTAACCGACAGAATTTTATAAGTTTTCATGATTTTGTGCAGAACCCCATTTCTCTTAAATATAAACAACCTATATATAGAGCTATAACGTATCAGATTCGGTCCATCTGTTTTAGAGATAAGCCGGAACAAACAGACATACGAAAATTTTATAGATTGTATTTCCGTTATTAAATTGCGTATTTAATTCTATATGAATATTAAATGAAGCCGTTTATATTATCTAATTCAATTTTATGATTTATATAGATTATAATAGACTATAATAGACAAAGTAAGTATGTACTTGTGCAGTAAATAAATAATATTATAATATTTATGTAATTAATTTTAAGAATTTTAATGTAGGCACTTCATACAGTTCTTATGTACAGTGCACGTCGCTGAGCGTAGCGGACTCATCATTTAATTGTTTGTTAAACATAAACAGATAATAATCAATAAAATACAATTCCAGCCAACAGATAGAGACATCTCCATGTTTATCGCCGATGATTAAAATCAACACTTTAATAGGATTGCTACGAATGCGGAGAGTATTTATCTAAATAAACGTTAAATAAAATCTCCCCAGCCCGCTTGTCTCACCCCCGCCGCCCAGCAGACTTTCCCTGAACAATACTGTGTAATTAATGCCATCAATGCTGGAGATGGTATCAGCTTAAGTAGCATTGTTTAGATCCGCGAGTCGGGCGTCCGGCTGCAGAGCACAATGAACACTTTTCGAACTAGTTCCTGTGAACAAGAATGAGTTGTTAAGTGTTGCGAGTGAACGTTGAACGATGAGCGAGTGAACGATCTTATGAATTTGATAAGTAGGTAAAAGTTTGCGAGTAAATAATATGAAAATGACTGAAATCCAACGGCAGATGGCGCCGACGTCTCGAGTCATAAATAAGCTGATTTAATGACAGTTACAGAAATTGTTACAAAAGCGGCCGACATTTTGTTTCAAGCCTTCACAATATATTTCCATAATTCTCTTTGAATAATTAGGAACATCATTAAAAAGATCTATATATTTATTTGTACACCTTCATATAAATTTGGTATACTAGATGATGTTTTTTTTATTTATTTCGTATTTAAGACGCGTGTACAAAATAATGTCTAACGGGTGCGCTTGCAATAATTAAACTTAAAATGCTTTTAATATCAAAATATATATATTTTTTAAATTAATAGGAGTTATTTATAAGATTTTATCTATCTGGCTGCCTTGCTGTAATTTGAGAAATAGTGATCATTCATACGATACGAATGATATCGAAGAATGTATAGTCGCGCCATTCCTGCGGTAATGAGACCATGATTTCGCAATATATAGCCCCGCCTTACGCCATACAACCGACGAAAAGCGCTATTTTACCGAAATAAAGTCAGAAAGCAATTAAATTAACGAACCAGTTTGAAAACGTGGTTTTTAATTATATTTATAGCCTTTGAATGTTTTCCTGCAGGCGTTAAAGTGAGAGTTTTCTGAAAATTTCTATGCATACAAGAGAAATTAGTTTAATAACGACGTCGAGGTGCGAATTTCTAGTTCAGATGTGGACTCGACCCATTTTTACGGCGCTCGCGATTTTTCTTTGTCAAAAGCTTAAATACAGTTTTCACAATTATTCATCGGCATTAAGTTGTACTTATTTTATTAAATAGTTTGATTGTCTTTCCATTTGTTTCTACTAAATATCAAAATGCAGTAAGAGTTAAGGCTTTTAAACATCACGATTAGTTAAAAAATAAGTGAAAATCCTGAGTGTAATAATATGGGCACCGGTAACCATTTGTCGTAAGCTCGTTGGCCCCTGTATTATGTAAAAAATAAATAGTATAGATGGGAAAAATAATGACTTTGTATGGATGTCTGTTACTCTTTCACTAGAAAACAACTTAACGGATTTTAATGAAGTTTTATAGAAATGTAGCTCATATATGTGAATAACAAATATACTATCTATACTAATATTATAAAGCTGCAGGGTTTGTTTGTTTGTTTGTTTGAAAGCACTAATCTCAGGAACCGCCGGTCCGATTTTAAAAAATCTTACAGTGCTGGATAGTACATTTGTCGAGAAAGGCTATATTTTATTTTCAAAATAAAATTAGTGATCCTTACTAAAAGTCCCATTACGTGACCTAAAGTGTAAAAATCGAAAAGAACGCGAGCGAAGCCGCTGGCAGAAACTAGTAACTTATAAATCCATTGTGCACGTGTCCAACCGCGGGGCATCGCTAGTTATGTAATAGCGCCTTTTTGTCTATTACATTGAGTTTCATTTAATAGTTTGCGATTCGCGTAAATATAAGATGATATTATTTTCGAATATACTTTTAAATTTTTCCTCGGGAAACTGAGGAAACTGTTTTAATGAAAAATTTGTTACGTGAAGTGAAAACTATAGGTACATCCTTCGCTTTACGTTAAAAGAAGTACATTAAAATCTCTAGGGTATGTTCTATTTTAAATAACCTTATTTGAATTGTTTGTTAATGTTAACTGTTATGTTAGACTGTTAGAGGATGGAGGGGAGATACATTTTGTAATGAAAAATGTAGAATATTGTGACAAGAAGCGGTGCTATTGAAGTTTTCCTCTTTCAGTTGTAGCCAATTGGAAACTAAAAGTAATTTCTTGAAGCAAACTCGACCCCCCCGCCAACTCCCGCTGTTAGTTCAGCTCTTTGATGTTTTGACTTTCTTCAACAAGCAGTTCGTGTTCAAATTATTTTCATCGTTTAATATGAAATGCTTTGTGTAGCTGACATACGAATCACAACGGTGTGCTAATATTACGAAATAGTGATGCCTTGCGGTTTCGTCCGCCTATTTGTATAGAACACATCGTTTTTGGATTTAAAGGTGTTTTGACGCCATTGAAACTGAATATCAGATCAGATATTGTACATAAAGTTATTTGTCAGGAGAAAATCCCGTTAAAATCCACTTCCGGGAATATAAGGAAGGAAAAAATTACTTTAAAATTTATTTTCTATACTTTCCAGAGAATCAATCACATCTATACAATAATTACTAAAACTAATCGAGAGTTACGTGATTATTTACCGGTATTAAAAACTAAAAACTATCGTAGAAGTCAATGGCCACACGCAAGGAACATAGTCGGTACTCGTTATAAAAGTTTATTCTTGAAGCTCACGATCGCACATCTAATAAACTCTCACCAACTTTAAATATAACGCTTTAATGAAAACAAAATTAACATTTATTGTTCAGTGAGAGTTTTAAACTAATCTCCTCTAAAGAGCGACGCCTCAAGAATACTTGCGAAAGTTTCTTCCTCCGCGTTCTACGTCCAGGCCCACGTCTAACACGTTCAAGAGCCTTGCAGCCTCTCGAATTAAACTGATGACTATTGGAGACTCTCACAACTTCTGCATTTTAAGAAGTGCGCAATTGAACGCGTACATTTGGAACAGCCCAAAATTGTTCGTATTGTAATTAAGTAAATGCTACATTTGCCTGCGACAGTGTTGAGAGTCTGAAAAGTTTTTTGATTAAAACTTATCCGCGTCTACAGAGCCCCGTAAAGTGAGGCCCCGCACCACAGCGGGATGATGGATCACGGTTCTGTTAAAAACTAGTTAAATATGTATGTTAATGTCGAAGTTTCACGGCACTTTGCAACAGAAACTTAGTAATTATCGATTAATTTCATTGAGTTGGTGCGTTGCTTCAGTGTTTACTAAGTAGCGAAGGCTGCTTTATAAAATTATATATAATGTCTCTTTGTTTGTATATCCGATATTATGAAGTATTAAAAACGATAATTATAATTTTATGTAAATATACTCAATTTTGTTTCTGTCTTGGAGCTAATTTTTAGGTTCCTTTGTTTATTTCGTAATCGTATCAGTGTTCTGTGATAAGCTTATGTATGTTTTAAGCTTCTTGTTAATGTTCTAGAGAATATTCTATTCGTAATTTTCGTTGTATCTAGCAGGATACCACACTGTATGTAAAGCACGAAATCAGATTCTTTGTTCACAAAATTTAGTTTATTTGAAACTATAGAAGCGATAAACAATTTGTATGTATATTTTTATAAATGTTCTTGGGATTTAGTTAGTTAAGATTATCGAAGTTTGATGCCTCAAGTGTGCCAAGTGGCGAGTTGTTGGCCGAACTTTGGGTCAAGACGTCGTTGAGTTGGTGTCACTTCGGTCGACAATAAGCGTGATTGATAACATCTGACAAAGGGGCTCGTTAAATCGGTCCATTTAAAAGACAATGATATTTTAAAAGCGCGTTCAATTTTTGTATTTCATCGTTTCCCGTCCCATACGTTCTACATCATGTCACCGTTAAGCCTATAAATTTACCTGTACAAACAAGGGTCTTGAACTTGTTTCTCCAAAATCTAACTCGTAACATTCAGGACCAACAACTATATATGTTCATTATAAACAAACTTGGTTTTTGCACTTATGTAAATTTTAAACTTAATAATGTTTATAAACGGTGTGGAATTAGCAATATAATCAGAAGTCGCATCTGTACTTAAAAGTAAATGGTATATATTATGTAAAAGTTGGTAAATAACATTAACATACTTAAGAGATACTACTACGTCTAAACGCCTCTTCACTTAAACTCTTTTGTGTAAAACGACGTCCAGTATTTGTCAAGTTTTGGCTTCTCTTTTTCTCTGACTAGATTTATTGTTGGGTATTACGAATATGTTTGGGTCTGTCGAGTCCCTGGGGTTGTGTCGGAACAAGGTGAGCTCCTCTGACACAGATTAAAGATACCCCCGGCATTCAGTTGTACCTCAACTTTGCAAGGATAATCTTATAATGTCAACTTTAAACGGGAGACCGGAACAAGTTTGGAATTTGAATGTCTTAATAATGCGGAGTCCGTATCGTAGTATGGAATACCAATGCGTGCGAGGTATTTATATCGTACTAATTAGTTGTTAATGATTAGTACATAGCTAAAAATATTATCATAAAATATCACTTTTTCGATTTTTTTCTTAATACGCGAAGGAGTTCGTTTTTAGTGACATTAAATTAAACAATTAAACATATTTTAGTTATAAAAGAAGCGAAAAAGCTGTGTTTAAAAGAACCTAATTAATACGACTCATATAGTGAAATACTGACGCTCAATTAAAAATTTAATAAATATTTAAGGGCGAAATTGTTAACGTATATTAACTCATTGATAAAAACAAACTACTTTAATCAACTGCAACTAGCATATTTTAAAAATTGCGCATTTTTTTACATAAATAGTCTGCATTCGCTTGGTGCACTGTCCTTTGATACAAAAAATCGAGTGCTACACTTATACAGCCTGTAAATGTTTAAAAAGTTCAAATGTAAATTTGTACTAAAATGAGAATTTTCTATATGTAAAAATTGTATCAATGTCAATTTGAGTATGGCGCTGTTTTGGTTAATCACTGCCATCTATACATTGTACTATGAAGTTAGTAATTGTTAGCAATCAGGATATTGGTTACGTATAAAACACAAGTTTGTCAACCAAGTTCCAGCGCCACCCGCTAGATGGCGCTTTTCAAAATATAGAATACACGAATTGGTAGAAAATAGAGAAAGAGGGCGCTCGTAAAATTAGTTTCGTTGCACGTTAATTCGAATAAAACTAATAAATATTGCAATCTATTATGGATCTCAGCTCAGTACTTGTACTTATTAATTGGTATTCTTAGGTATTATGTAGGTATTGTATTGGCTCGCCGTAACCTGACTCGCACGCGGTCTGCGGTCGGCTTAGGCTGACGATAATCTGACGTGCTCATAGCCGAGCTGTCCCTTAACGGTTAGCTACCCTCGCTTCTAGATTGGGTTTCTTTGTTGAGTTTACTATAATTAAAAATACCCAGGTTTTATTCAACCTTCCGCAACCTGCATGTATCTTATCGTTACACAAATTTATAAAGTTTACATAAAAGATCATTGTGTGGTTTTATGAAACTACGGTAAAAGTGAAAGGTTTTTTCGCATTGTATACATTAAACTAAATTTTTTTGGAAAAATATTCGATTTAGGGTAATAAATTAATCGTTAATCTTAACTTTATACTTAGAAATTGGGAATGATTATGGGAAATGATAACCAGGTCTCCAACTAATATTTTAGTTACCTCTGTGTCTTAGAGAACGATAATATATGTATCTATTTAGATGATATACATATATTAAAAAATAACAACATTTATATTAAACACTGATAAAAACAAACCTATAGCGAGGAGCACTGGCAT
>JAOSYY010017348.1:0-12621 GCA_025727935.1 Hebomoia glaucippe
TTCAGCCTATGAATTTCCGAATACTCGAAATAAAAATAAAATAAGGCCTTAAGGTTGGCAACGCGTCTTCTAGATCTCCTTATCTTGGAGGTGTTCATGGACGACAGAAACTGCTTAGCAAACGATATTAAGCAATTTCTGTCGTCCATGGACACCTCCAAGATAAGTAGATCTAGAAGACGCGTTGCCAACCTTAAGGCCTTATTTTGTTTTTATTTCGAGTATTCGGAAATTCATAGGCTGAAATCGAAACGCGCATATCACTTCACAACTTTTGCATCTATGAATGGTGGTACATGACCCGAACGGTACAAATTATTAGGAAATTCCTCCCACCAAATTTAATACTCGAAATTCATGCGTTATTGACATTCGTTCGGCTACACGCAGTCCGTACCCGAGGTGGAACATAAATTACATAAAATATTTTTAAATGCAATTGCGTTTCGACTGGTACTCGAACCTGGTTCTCTTTCGTCGCGGTTACTTTACACAACCGCTAGGCTACGGAGCACTCAAAACTATACATGCTCGTAGATTCAATTCAATATTTTTTTTTTGTTTTTGAAATAAACATAGTTATAAAATACGTTTCTTTCGTCTCCTCCTCAGAATACGAAATGAGTTCAATTGTTAAACTCTGCATGTTTCCCACACTCCACTAAGCTTTGAACGCCTATTACAAAACCTCTTTTGACAACTCTAGTCTATGTAGTTTTTGAAATGCCCTCCATTAAAATGTTCAGTTTCCATTTAAATAAAAATTTTCAACGGCTGTTTTATTTATCACCGAGAGATACTTGACATAGATAATATTGATGAAGAGTCATAGATTTATTAATTTCTACTAACGGAATACTGAAAAATGTTTAAAATTTATATTCCTAGACAGAAAATACACATCAAGAAGTATCTTATTTGTATGTCTACTTTTCGAGTAATGCTTGATAATTTGGGGACTGCTCCCGAAAACGAAGACAGGTGATAGTACTAATGACACCTTTGATGAAGGGACGGATTAAAATTCGATCCTGACTAAAAACATCATATTTATAAAACGTCTTATTAGCGTTATTTCGCTCCGTCATTGTCATCCAACTGTTTTTGTTATCATGCTGGTTCTTTTTTTAGTAAAGTAATGTATTTTTTATGAAGCAATCGTTTTATTTAGCTGTACTTACAAGATGGAGCGTAAATAACACTAATAATATATTTGTTTTTAATCAGGATCGACTTTTTCCGACCTATCATCAAAGGTATCATTAGCACTGTCACCCATGTTAGTTTTCGAGAACAGTCCCAAAACACCTCTATACTCGTACGACTATAATATATTTTATTCCGAATGCTCGAAGTAGATCGACTATGCACCGTTGAAAAATATACTTCTTGCTCATTGACATGGCTGTTATGCGAAGGAATATTTTTTAACCGCTTATAATCTAGACTTTTTTATTTGTCCTAGATAAAAACATATTTAATCTTCGTCTGGCTCGTGACCCGTTCATAGATCGTGAAGTGCTACGCGTTTTGAGTTTAATCTAATTACCGAATGTTCGAAGTAAAAATAGGTCGACAACATATTGAATCTTATGCTAATCAGCCTATAAACAAAATAGAATTAATTTAGATAATTATCTACTTGTTTTAAAAATTTCATCAAAACTTACGGCTTTCCATTTGCAGTTTACACTCTTGTGTATCGTGAGGGTAGATTAAGAAATTCATCGCACAGGACAGCTTTAAAGTAAGTTTCACCATATACAGTATACTCTTGTCTTTGTAGAGCCAGACGTAATGGTTTGGTATGGTCATGGTCTGGAAGGTGACAGACTTCGCGTTCTTGAAGAAGGAGTCTGGCCGCCACATGTGCTTTAGCCAGTCGACTTCCAACAACCTAAAAATAACTAGAAATTAGTAACTTCGACGTATTATAACTGATAAATTCATATCATATGGTTTATCCGTTTAACTTGAACCCAAAAAGTAACATTAATAACTAGCTTAAGCCAATCGCTATTCTAACTTCTAATATTTAAAATTCTCTTGTGATTGTTACTAGACTTCTCAGAAATAGCTGGACTGATTTTAATGAAATTTTGTGTGAATATCGGGTAGGTCTGATGTGCACACAAAAAACTTCTATTTTTTAATCGCGATATATTTATGTGGCGACGTTTGGCCAGCCAAGTAACATCTAAAAGTTTTTTCACCAGGCTCTTTTATATTATTTAACAAATAATAATTCTAACTAATGTGAAATTGTTAATTACGTTAAAACTAACCGCTGAAATAATTTTGATGAATTTTGCTGCTTTAATAAAAGAAATAGATTTTCACGAGAATAAAACCACAATTAGTAAATAGATCATTAGCAAGTGTTCTACTATAGTGATAGTTAAAAATAAACAATTTCACCTATATTCAGTTGTCATGTTTTCGGGGAGTCTTAGTCGAAAATCTTTCCAAGTTTGTGCAAAAAATATATCAGCTGCATATGTCTGCAAAAATACATTAATTATCAATTATATCCATGACCAAAACGCTATACCAATGGATTTCTAACGAATATTTCAATTAATTCGAAAAAAATATTACAATAAAATAATATGTTAATTTCTAAAGCATCTTAACTTATTTGCGTATATATACTTTCACACCTAAACCGTTGAATTGCTTACGACGAATTTTGTTTTTGAAATTGAGACGATTATAGCCTAATTTTGTTAAAAATTAAAATATCTATTTTGTTATAAATTTTACAGAAATCTTTATGATAACAAGTAACACGAGCGAGACCTCGTGTAAACTAGTATTTTTAAAGCTATGATTAAAAAACACTATCCCGAACTAGGTTTATAGGTTATTTAAAAAGTTAAATCAGGCATTTACAAAGAGTGGACCTAAAATATCTAACTGAATACATCATTAAGACCTCAAGGCATTAACGTTGCAAAATGGCGACTCTTTCATATAATATAAACTTCGCATTTTTTTTTCGTAGCAAGTTCAAATTCATTTAAATTCTTGCTCTATAATTGTAACAAGTCAAAACTTATTGCTATGGTTTAATTATTTTCAGTTACGATTAATTAGCGTTTTAAATATAAAAATCGTGTATATTATAACTGTATACATAGGGGCTATTCAAGTATTACGTAAGCGGATTTATTACAATTGTTTACCCCCCCATCCCCCCTTGTCAGCAAAAGTAAACAAAGTCCTCTCCTCGCATATATACGTAAACATTTTTCAATTAACATACTGAATTTTTAATGATTCATGATCAGAGGTTAAAATCTAATCATTATTTAGAACTTCCCCCCATGTCAATCAAAATAGGTAAAGCAACCCCCCCCCCTTAATACTTGAACGGCCCCATAACTGTAACAGATTAAAATCACAAATCATAAAAATAATTCGAATTTAGAAAATCTCGGAACAAATATCATAAATGACAGATTCGAACCAAAACTACTGCATCAAAATTGGCCCATTCGTTTATGACCCACAATGCAACAGACACTCGTTATATAACACTAGTCTGCATCCGGAGTTAGAAAAATGAACCCTTTTTTACGGTGTAGGTTTATAATGATACTACATACTTAGTTGATCTGAAACACGGCTTGAACTGCCCTACTTTTTACCATACATCGATTTGCATTCCAATTTCAGATTAATATTCTGTTGATTAATTTCATTTCCATATTCCTATATACAATAACTACAATTAACTTGTCTGTTTGTAATATCAAATTAACAGCTTTTTCGCTAATGCGTTTGAGAGCAAAATAGTGTAAGCTAAACGAAACTCATAAAGTTCATTATTGTCTATCTGATCTGGCAAATCTCAGAATATGAAGAATTGATTTTGTATCATAATTTATCATTTATAAAAATCTACGTATTGAATAAGTTAACTTGAACTTTGTTTAAATATTATTTACCATAGAATTCTCGTCGATAGAGTCTAATCCCATAACTGTGACGTGGAAATTAACTATTGTCGGCTGATCGTCCTTCTTTGGGGGTCGCATTTTGTCGTAGAGTCGAGGATCGTCTGGTAAGAGGTCTTGAAACGAGAGCAATGTAGACCTGGAGACAATAATTATTCATCATAGTTTTCTGAATACAAAATTATAGGTAGTACAAATAATCGTAGCAAATTCATAGACATCACAGACAGACATACAATTTTCAATGAACTCATTGGTATAGCGCTAAGTACAAAAATAAGAAAAGTCCACGGTACGACAAGTGTTAATAGATTCGAAAGTTCATATTGTATACAATTTAATTTATAAATGAGTGGATCGTCCAAATTATCTTTAAATAATGTCCAGGTACAGGTCTTAGTTCAGTTTATTTGCAATTCGATCGAATGCTCGAAACAAAAATATGTCTACAACATAATTAATGACGTCACGGCATCACCATTAAAGTGAATCGCAAGATATGTTACAAAGTCTGCCGAAATACCAGACGATTTCGTTAATTTATTAAATATTAATATTTTTATAAATATAATGTTATGTCTACGGTCGGTGAAAATGCCGAAAAGCCAAGGAAACTATAGTGTATATTCCCTCCTAGAGAGCTTTGGCTTATCAGGAGAATAACTATGGCAGGGCGAGACTTTTATAACCGGATATCCGTATGCGTAATGCATTTCCACTTGATCAAAAAAATAAAAATATTCTTCGTTGTAATTATAATTAAAGTATTAGACGCTTATACCTAAGGACTTAATTAATTATTTTATTCATTAGCAGCTTTTTGTATACTTATTTTAATTGTATTATTACTTTTACTTATTTTAATTAAATTTATTTTTAATTTAGTTCAATTAAATATGTAAGTAATATACTTTGATGAACTTCCCCTTTTTACTAATAACTAGCTTGCGCTAGCGGCTTTGTTCGTGTTCATTTCGATTTTTACATCTTGGCTTCCATATTGGACGTTTGGTAAGGATACCTATTTTTTTAAATATAATATAGCCTATAGCCTTCCTCGATAAATGTACTATCCAACATTGAAAGAATTTTTCAAATCGGACCCGCGGTTTCTGAGATTATCGTGTTCAAACAAACAAAGAAACAAACTCTTCAGCATTATGGCTTTAAATATATATTACGGAGGTTCAAACTAAAACCTAAATTATATGCAAAAAACCCGTATTCAATTTCTATATACTTTTTTTACTTCAACGTTGGACAGATTTAGCATTTTCATATAATTTTCTATACGAGTTGTATTCCCGATCAATTGCAATCATAAACTGTTTTTTCGATTTCAATCTAAGAATTTTTATAAAGATTACATCGTCATAGCGTCATTAACATAAATTTTATAATCACTGACTTTTGTTCGCGGCATTCAAAGATTTTGTTTTGATTTTTGTAAATCTATTTTCGAGATCTAAATATGAAAGTTAGACATTTGGTATCGCTAACTTTTTTGTGAGCATTTTCAAGCACGAAATCTTTAAACCAGAATTCAACGTTTCTTCCCTGATTTTAACTATATAGCCGGTGATACTCACAAATAATGTGTTTCTAATGGTTAAAAAAAAAATCAAAACCGTTTCTGCAGATCCCGGGATTCCTCCAACCTCGTAAACTCACAAACCCCCTTAAAGTAGAGATTAATTAATTATTTTAATAGAGCCTCGTTAAAGTGTTACCAGTGGTTTTGTTGATACGATTCGGTAACACAGTTATGTCGCGGTCCACTTCGAATGTGTACTACATATATACCTAGCAACGGATTAACGGTTTTGTCAGAGCTTTGGGCTTTTAATTAAAAATTTAAAGCTTTTAATACAAAATGAGTATGAACAAAAGTTAAGTAGATTTATTCAGTTTTGTTTAATGTACAACGGTACATATTAAATTGAGGTTAAGTACTGTGATTATAAACTTTTTAACAATAATATATTATTATATGTTAATCTCAAACATTAAAAATGTGACTCACTATAATGCGTTTTCATACGTCAAAAGTACGGCCTTAGAATAAATGTTTTATTATATACAGGTTTAAACGTAGACAGGTAATAGTATTAATGACACATGTTATTAGAATTTTTTACGCGCCATCTTGAAAGTTCAGCTAAATGAAAAGATAGTTTCATAAAAAATACATTATTTTACTAAAAAAGAACCAGTAAAAGTATGATAACAAAAAAATAGCTGGACTAACATGATGCAGCGAAATAACACTAATAAAACGTTTTAAAAAGATGATTTATTTTTAGTCAGTATCAAATTTTATTCCGTCCCTTCATTAAAGGTGTCATTAGTACTATCACCTGTATTCGTTTTCTGGAGCAGCCCCCAAACCTGTGTATAATAAAACATTCTGGAGATAGTGAATAAATAGACAACTCTAATCGTCTGTTTACGCCCTAGTTAAATACAATTTATAAATATTATAGATTAAAAATTATTAGAACTAATAAAAAACCTTTTTGCTTGTCTTTTTTTTAAATTTAATATGTAATGAAATGAAACCTCATTACAGAAATATTGTTTGCTACTGACGTAAACAGCAATATTTTAAATTCTTTAAAAATGTTTATATAGCAACATGTATATATTATCTGCGAATATTAAAAGCATAGCGAGAAAATGGTGACGTTCGTTTTTCATATATAATATCAGTTTGTTTTATTTAAAAAATATGATTCAACTCAATTGACCTATTTGCTGCTTTAATTTACAACGCGCGTGCTATTTTAGTAGACAATTTAAAAAATTAATATTTAAAAATAATTGAGGATTCTCATAACATTGCAAAACGATGTTTGTGAAGAAATTTATATTTCACAATTTTTAAAATTAGTAAGGCAATTAAGTAAATTAATTGTTATATACTATTGCATTATATATTTTCTGTTTTACTAAGATACGGAAAAATCATCATATTTTGTAAGTCTTTTGTGACGTCAATCAAGATCTGAAATGTATTTTCTTATTTATATATTTAAATAAACTTAGAGGTCTAAAATTTAAATATACTCTATTAAAAAAAATATCATGACTAAAATAAGGTAAACAGGAACAATTGGTAAGGTGAAAACAGAAGCTTTTCACTAAAAACACACTATAAAATTGTTGTCTGTCAGCTGTATGTTTGTTCCAGTTAATCTCAAAAACAGCTGCTTTCACTAGCACCTAATGTTTTAAGGAGGACCTTCAATTATGTATTAATCTCCATTTACAACATGATTGACATCGCCTTTGATGTAAATAATAGTTGCATAGTAACAAACATTCATACATACAAACTTTCGTTTATAATACAAGGGGAAAGCGTGTATTTGAAGGTGTTTAAAGTCAGTATTTAGATTTAAGATTTTATCAAACTATTTTCTGTATAAAGTGTCTAAAGTTTCACAAAACTTAAGTGTGGATTTCGTTCTAAATGTCTTAAAATACAGTTCTCATTTTATTTAAAAGGCCTTTTGAAACGCAGAGGTGACAATATAACTTGACTTCTCCATCCAAAAACTGTGTTGTATGAACGAAGAAATTGGTCTGATTAAATTATGAAGATTCCAACGTCAAGAGGGATGTTGACACAGTTTTTGTTGTTTAAAATGGAAAAACGCGTTCGCCCGTTTCAAACTCGTTACAATATTTAAAACGACTTTTTGTAGTTCTTGTACCTTGGTTTTAGGCAGAGATATCGAAATAATAATATTTTTATGAGATTTTTTTTTAATAGAATAGGTAATTATTTAAATTTGTGTTTCTTTTCGTGATTTTGTTAACCGGCACCGAAGGCGAGACAATTTTTTTTACTTATGTAATTGTGAGTAGAAGAAATTTTAGTGATAAATAATGTGCAAACATTTATTACTCGGGTATAAAATATTTCATACTGATTTTTACTTTTGCCAAATAACTTGTTCTTTGTTTCAAAAATACTAACCTAGTCTTACACATAAACTCATATGAAATATTATTAGTATATATGTGACAAACTTGTGACATTATACAATAGATAATAGCTTTTTATTTTTGCAGCCAGTAACATTTTTAATTAATAAAAAATGACGTCTCGAGGCATTATTAATATTCATTTTAATCAATGTTTTTGTTCTTAAAAAATATATTTATACATTAATATTTATTTCAGAAAATTAAAAAAAATAAAATAAAAATTCAAAAGCTTACTGTGCATAGCAAAGGTCCCCAGCTCCTAACCAAAGTCGCAACAAAGCCGTTGCAAGCCATAAATATCTCTCTGCTGCCATTTTTAACAATACTATAAATACATAACACGAATTTAATTTAATTTAACAATTCGTTAATAACTATATTTTTATCTAATTTCACATTTTTCACAACTTTATTTTATCTGTGACAGCAACATTATTTAAGGTTTTCCGCTTTTTAATATTCAGAGTGAAACCTTTTTGACAGTTGTGTTTGAAAGCGCGCGAAACAGCGTACTAAAGGCGGTTAAAAATCACATTTTTCTAAATATGTGTCACGCATGCGCGGTTTGTTTTAACAAGTTTGAATAGTTACAAAATAATTGTTTTATTATATGTTTAGTTTTTATAGTTGCTCTGTTTTTATGTGTGTGTATTTATGAAAAGTGCATGTGTGTTTTTTTAATTGTTACGTGATAATCTATGTGTAGAAGTCAATTACATGGTAAGTCAATTATATAGTAGTAGTATAATCTTCTGATAAAATATAAATATTTTTATGTAATTACTAAAAGTTTTTTAATGGGCAAGTTTTGGCGCAAGCAGAAATTTGCGCAGTAATAATACTCCGCCATATTTTTTACAATCAGCATTCCCCGTCTGATTATAAGAAATTCGTTGGTATCATTAAGAAGGACATTCTCATTAATGATACATATTAAACTATAAGTATGTTTGTCGTTTCCTATATGTTATATGGTTCTATGAGATTTTAAGTTTTGGAAAACATTGTAATTTAAAACGCATTTGAAAAATATTAGCAAAATTACATCGTGGTACTTTTGCTATTTTTATTGTTAAAGTTATATAGTATGTATTTTTATTTATGACTCCCGCAAATTCGTCTACTTTACAAGATTATATATAGACTTTTAAATTATTTTAGGATACAAGATTTTGATTTCCGATATTTAACAAATAGGACCAGGTTGTATGGGAATATAAAATTATTGTGTATATTATTTTCCATATTTTTCCTTTAAACCTTCCCTGGACATCTACGAATATTTTAACATCATATTGAGCCAAATCGGTCCAACCGTTTTCGAGTTTTAGCGGCACTACGAACAGCAATAAATTTTTATATATATAGAGATTTATTGAAAGAAACGGGTCAACTCTTCATCAGTTGATAGATAAGTATATCGAACGTTTGTACTTATTTTGAAAACAAAAGATGTTATATTATAGTCTCGAAATAAAAAAAAATAAGGCCAGCAGCAGAACGTCACAACGTAAAAAGGAATGTTATTTTGTTAAGACCTTAGGGTTGGCAACGCGTTTTCTAGATCTACTGATCTTGGAGGTGTCTATGAGCAACAGGAATCGCTTAGTATAGGCGAACTGTATGCACATTTCCTTTCCTATCGTATAAAAATAACAAGTTTCTGCGGTGTGCGTGAGGTTTTCAAACATTAGAAGATGAACGGCGACTTGTTTATTGTGAGGACTAATGTTGCTTTCTTTAATTGGTGTGTAATTCGCGTCACTGCGGCTAAGTTTGCAGTGTCCAATACTGCATTAGCGTGTGACTTGTTTCTCACTCGAGCACGTTTCGAGACACTTTTGCTTGTTCACTCAACACTCCGTTGCCAATTTGTTGGACGCGACCTTGCGTTCCAATGGAAAATGCTTTCCCTTCCTAAAAGTCGATAACTTCTTTGTCGATAAATTCTTTAAAAATCGCTATAGATTTCGCTCGATAGCTTGAAATTCACTATTGTTTTCATTAATCCTTTTCTATTAAGCTTTAGAACATTTGAAAGATTAAATAAATTAAAAAAATATTTTTTTGGAAAACTTAACTATTTACTTAACACGTTTGACAGTTCGTACATGATACACAAGTTTGTTAAGAGATATGCTAATAGGTGGAGGGTTCGTAGAGTCCTAGTAATGTGCATTAAAAAGTTTATTGAATTTTATCATTTTCAAAAAAAAAATTAACAATATTATAGGTAGGCAAAGGAACATACGGCAAGTGAGTACGCGTTGGAGATGCGTTGCCGGCCTTTCAGAAAGGAATAGGCTCGTTTCTTGAAAGCCACCATATCCTAACGGTCCGGAAAAACCTCCAGCGAAAGATATTTAATTGAAAATTAATTAATTGAAGTGATGCTTGTTATGGATAAAAGTCATGTCGATCCTTAATTACTATCTTAATCGGTCTTTTATTATAATTAACGTAAATTTTAACCAGTATTGTTAACAAAGTTTCTTATGTCCATTATAAATTAATTATATTAAGAAAAAATAATTTTGTATTAACGAATTTAATTCTTATAGAGCAGATATATATTCTAAATTATCATTATTAACTTAATCATACTTAAAAGTAGCAACCAACATGGAAAACAATAGATCGTTCATAACACATACGTCATATAAAATTGCTTTGGTTATTCTATACTTTAATTTTGTCCAGTCGTTTCGGAGATAAGCCAGAATAAACAGACAAATAGAAAGACCGATATTTTGTAAATTTTTTGTCTGAAGTCAGTACCGTATAGTCATTTGCATTGAGAAAAGAACTGTTATTTTGATATTAGATACAGACACAAGTTTATTTTAAGATAAATAGAATGACGTACTATATATTTTCTGGACGGATAAAGTTCCTAAAATGTTGTTGGCACTAGATTTCAGTATAAAATTTTAACTATCTAAGAATACATTATTAATAATAAAATCAAGTCTAATTTGCATAAAGATTGCACAACTGTTTCAATTCACATGCTTCCATTACGGTTTTGTTTGTCTTTACTTTACTTTGTATATTATAATATTAATCGTTAAAATCATACTAATTTTTCCTTTGTCATCATGTCTCTGATGTAGATTTATACAAAAGATGACAGTTGGTCCTATCGATGCCCTTAACTTCATCTTCAATCTCTTGCAGCGTCCGATCTTTTGTTTCGATTAGAATAAAACACAGACACACAGTACATACAAGTATGCAGGTTGCAAAAATTGCAAACATACCTTCTACGCCTAGCTCATTTATCATAGTTGGTATTACCTTAATAGTTAACGCATAAAGACCAGTAAAAATGAACCCAGTCGAAAAAGAAGCTATCCCCTTGTGTTCTAGAGGAAAAATTTCTCCGATAACAGTAAACGCTGCTGGGATCACACCGATGTTGCTAATAAACGTATTGAATATTATTAACGTCGGCGTTAACCAAATGAATTCTGTGCCGATGTTAAAAGATTTTAAAAAGATCACTAAAGACACGATATACGTAAGTGCAGATGTCGTAAAACCGAAGTATATGAGAATATTTCGCCTTGTCAACTTCCGGACAACGAATCCCGATACGACAAAAGCCAGCATTGTAAATATGTCAGCAGCTATCGAACAGTAGACGGCTGCTAAGGTGTCACCTGTAATTTCCACAACAATCTGTACGATATAGAGCAGCATATAGTATCTTCCACAAGCATCGATAATGAATGATAAAATTACAGCGATTAAAAAAGGTTTCGTGAAATCTTTTTGTGTAAATTTTCCCAGTATCCTTTTCACCTTTTCTATGCCGGTCTTTCGAGGCTTGTTTCGTCTTTCCATTTGCGCTGTTATTAATATATTTAAATCTTTCTTGCTCTTCGGAGAGTTACCAAATAGCCAAGTGTGAGATTTATCGCATTCGTCATATCTTCCATTCATTGCCAAGTACGCTGGGCTTTCCGGCCAGAAAAGTATGAGAATAGTTGATATTGTATAAGGTACAACCGCTAAGAGAGCTATTTGCCTCCAAGTCCAAGTAAAGTAAAGAGAATGGCAAATCAGTGACCCAAAGGAAACACTGGCTTTCTTGATCGTCATGAAGTAGGCACGTCGTTTAGGATGCGAATATTCTGCAATTATGAAAATGGTTATAGCCGCACCACCCAAGTCTAAGCCTTGGAGAAATTTTCCCACGTACAACGTTATTACACCATTTGCGAAATAAAAAACTAAAAATCCTACACTAAGGAGACAATTAAGGCCGATATGTATAGCTTTTCTTCCAAAATGTTGAAAGAACGGCGGAAAGATAATGAAGCCTACGAGTCCAGCGAAGCCAAGACTTGCAGCTGAAAGAAACAAAGACTAATTCAATGATAGTATAGTATTTATTAAAAATACCACACTAGAACTTACTAAAAAGACTATAAAATAAAACTTAAAACAATACGTGTGTATAAATCGAAGAACTTACAAATCCAAGACACTTCTTCAGGAGTAGCTCTGATGTCAGTAGCGTTAGGAGAGAGTAGAGCAGGATTCAGCACAGAAGAGAAACTCAACATAAAACCTGTGCCAGCTGAGTGTAGTGCATCTCCGATGAGGACAAGGCTCTATAAAATGTTTAATTAAAAAGGGACCGCTCCCGAAAACGAAGACAGGT
>JAOSYY010017359.1:0-19298 GCA_025727935.1 Hebomoia glaucippe
ATAAGGTTCGGTCGAGCCGTTTCGGAGGAGTTCAAGTTCGAACACCGTGACACGAGAATTTTATATATTAGATTATAATTTTATATGAAATACTTAAGTAGGTCCAAGTTATTTAATTATTCGTATGTTCATAGGTCCTTAACCAATGTAATATATAATAGGTTAGGTAAAGACTTTAAGTTTACTCAAATCTGATAACACAGCCTTTGAAGCAAGATCTTAGCGATCTTCATATACTTCAGCGAAACAGACATGGTATTTGAATTAGGAAAATGATACCACGTAGACCCAAGCCTTATTATTATACCAATAATCGTTTAATTTAAATTATTATGTAGTATAAAGTAGTTTCTGATGTTATTAAAAGTTGTATGTACATGGTCAAATTCTTGAAACTTATTAATAAAATGTATTACGCAAAAACAATAATGTATGAAAATTTAAAAAAAAAATCTGTTTTACTCGACTTTTAAGTGGTATCCTAAACATCGGTAATATAACAATCAGCCCTAAACACGATAGAAGGTTACGTCACTCGACCCTCAATAATCTAACTGCAGTAGTTTATCACAATTCGTTATAAATTCATACTAAAGATTGCGACTTACCTCTTATGTTGAAGCAGCTAGCATAGTTGAATTTAGATTATTCGCCTGTCGCACGCGAGTGTAATTCTTGTGGTTAGTATTTCAGAAGGGTATGCCGCGTAGTGCATATCGCGGGGCCACGACTCGAAGGCGAGTGGAGTGACATGCGCGGCCGCCCACGCTCGATATTAACCGCCCTTGCGCTCTTCGTACCACAAATACTATCACTTGACGAGGCCCCTGTAGAGTCGCCCTCTACATGAAAAAAGATTAGGTGTACTATACACATTTACGGAGTTAACATAGCTATAAATAGACACAATGTTACGCACTGTGTAGCATAATACAATCGATGTACCTTTTTTCATATATAATATTTACAACTCTCAATAAAAGTGGTAGTTGAACAAGTATAATACAAACTTGTCCTATGTAGACATTAATTATCTTATGAATGTCTGTATAGAACAATAAACATTATTGATTATATGAAAAAATTTATATGTTAATAATATTAAGATAAACTGATAAAAATTATACAGCCTTCCTAAATATGTTATTTTTAAAATCAGCGTTTTTTGGCAACTAAGCACAGAGCGCGTGAAAGGAATTTGTTGAAAAAGTAAAATTATGTTGTATTTTATAAATAATTTATTAACGTTTTTATATAAATATTACAAAAAATTCTTCTTGGTAACTATTACAATTTCGATTTTATTTTCCGCTGTCTTCTTTCAGAGATACAGTTCTGTTAAAAACAACCTGTAAAAGAATATTTTTCATTTAATCTTAGTCAATCCCTGTGAAAAACTAAACTTTAAAGTTACTTTTCAAATATACTTCATCCCTTCAACAACCTTTAAATAAACGAAATCATTAAAGGTAACTGGATAATTTTTAAAACAGTATATTTTTTAGTTATGTAGTTGTATAACATTTTTAGTTTTTTCAAATCATATTATTAAATAACATTACGCACATTCGATCCGTCGGTATCAGGATCGATGGAAAAGAATCCAATTCTTTCAAATTGAAACTTATCGTAGACCTTAGCTCCTTTAGTAGATGCGTCCGCAAGTGCGCGTACAACTGTCAGCGAGTCAGTGCGACAATCTGTCAAAAATCCGCCCGGGACCTCCCCGGGGTCTTCAGGATTTTTATGCTTGAATCTATATTCATAAAATCCATGTAAAATTACATAAATTAAAATCACAGATTACCACAAAAAATACGTTTCCTAATATTTAACCACTACTAAATCTATACATTAAAAAAATAGCACAAATCGGGTATATTCATTGAATTTATACAAAAACGATTGCGGAGGATTAAAAAAGAGCGATACAACCCAAAAAGTTTTGTAGGTTATTCTGTCTGTCTATATGTACAGATGAATCTTTGAAAGTACTCAACGGATTTTATTAACTAGATTAAGCGTAAGCCGAGCATAACATAATCTTTGTTTCATTCGAATCCAACGTCAGGCAAAAACGTTGTCCTCATTTAAAGACAATTTTATAGACTTCTACTATACAAATAATAAGTCAATAGAACCGCGTCTTTATACATACAATGAATTTACATAAAAATAATATGATGGACAACTAGACTTGGTTTACAAAATTCATATGAACGCGAGCGAAGCCACGGGCAAAATATAATATAAATATAAATATTAAATATATAAACTTCATTTTTATCGAAACACTACATTACATTACTTACAAAGGCTCATACAGACGCACTTCAACAGCAAGAGGTTGGGATACCCAATGTATAAATGCTTTCGGTTTCTCTGCTGACTCGGTCTTCTCGGCAGTGCACTCTATTTCAGTAACTTTACCGCTATTATCTTTTATTACCTTTGATACCTGGGAACAAACGAAAGCTCTTAATGTTAGCTTTGATACTGTAAAAGGTCAATGTTACATAAATATACCTTTATGATGTAACCAGCGTGTCGCAGACCCACAGTTTGTGTCGGCGTCAGTCGACGATAACCTTTCTCGGGCTGTTCTTTAAAATCGCTCGTTTCGATATAAATAGTCCTATCTAAGACAACTTGATGTGAACTCTTATCGGGCTCATTAGGAAAATCAGGAACAGTAACCAATATTGCTTTTTCACTCGGGAAATTGGTAATTGTGATCTTCAATGGATCTAATACCACCATAATTCTACAAAAGGCCATAAAATATTACTAATTAAGTTACGAATTTTTTATAAAATTTTACAAACGCATATATACTTATTTACTTTTACATAGTAGATTCTTCTACAGAGTTTACATTCATTTCTTTTTTTTGTTTATGTTTTTATGACAAGCTTGCAAATGTTTAAGAAAGAATTCTTTTGTAAATCTACCTCATAATCCTAAATTTATATTTCAGAACTAATTAATAAAAACTATCAAATAAATGGTTCATGATGTAGCAATGATAAGATCTCAACCTGGGAGCAGTAAGATTAAGTTGGTCTCTCACTGCCGCGTCTAGGAGCGCCGGGTCAACAGCTCCGACCGCTCCAGTAACTCCGAGTCCTGCACAGAACGCATTGATTGCGCTCGAGGGTACACCGCGCCGACGCAGCGCAGTCAATGTGAACAATCGCGGATCATCCCAGTCTGAAACCCATATAAATGCTACTAACAACTCGTTACATCAAGATATATATTATTAACGTCAAACAAATATTTCTTATTTTATATAATGCTCAATAATTCTTAAGAAATTAAATGTTAAATCTAAAATACCGTTTACGATTCCCTCATCGATTAGCCTCGCGATTTTCCTCTTAGAGACAACCGTATAATTAACATTCAGACGACCATATTCCCACTGAACTGGGCAGTAAATGTCCAGAGCATTGCATAGCCAATAATATGAAGATCTAAAATGAAGTACAAAAAGTTTTAGTTCTTACGAAAATAAGCAAATAGTTGTTTCAGTTGCATAAAGTTCAAAGACTCAATTCCACAGACATCACCTGTTCCATAACGTGTACTTAATTAATCATATCATTAAATCAATTATTTCCTATACTTATGTTAGTCAATTCATTCATATTTAATAATAAAACATTCTATATTATATTGTTAATTCATTAAAGTATCATTTTATATAATACAAAATAAGTTTACACAAACCTTCTAGACTGGAATTCTTTAGTACACAAGGAATGTGTGATGTGTTCTATACTATCACACAAGCAGTGTGTGTAATCGTAAGTAGGGTAAATGCACCACTTGTTGCCAGTGCGGTGATGAGGTTTGAATTTAATTCTGTAAGCAACTGGGTCTTGTTTCCCTTCTTCTAATGTTATCTTCATTCTAAGTGTCGCTTCTCCCTCATCTATTTTTCCATTCTTCATGTCCTGAAATAAAAATTGTTATATTGGATATGACAATTTAAAACAAAATAATGAAGAGTTCCATAAATGTGCATTTTTTTTATGTAAAGGTGCCATAGTAAAACTTTTTTATAGACCTCTTCCTGTCTCTATTGATTATCACAAAAAAAAATATCCCACAATATAAAATAGACACATTGTATTTTACGATATAAATACTTAAAATTATATATAATTCCAAATGTCGCTATTTTCAATTGCAAAAATATTTTATCTAATTTTATAAAAAATTCAAACCAATAGTATAAAAACCATATCTATGTAGCATATTTAGTTAACATATATGATAGAAACCTCAAACAGTTGCAGACTTTCTTCAATCGATCTGTTGCGCCATGGAGATGGTGGCGGATTGTATCCCTTTATTTCTTCTGCCTTTTGGTGACATACATAAGCTAAATCTTTTTTTATCAATTTTACTGCCCACTCATATAGCTGATCAAAATAATCTGAAGAGTGTGTTATTTTGTATGGTGTGTAACCTATAAGTATAATAATACATTATATTACATTTTATCATCACTTTATATTATATTAAATATTATTTGAAATAGCTATTGCCTACATTTATGAAAGTATTCATATATAGATTCATACAGTTACACATATTCACTTGTTAATGTAAAAAACAGCAGAGTATGCCTATATTACTCTTATTTAATAAATTAAAAAATAAACTGTTTATGCTTACATACTTGTTATTCAATAACACAAGATAATTGGGGATGTTTTATTACAAAAATACATCTGATTCTTGAATAAATGCTAATAAATTTGCAGATATATCTGGGATAACAGGTAGTAATACATTAAAAAAATATCTTTAAAAGGAAACCTACCAAGCCACTCGACCATGTCCTTAATGCCAACAAAAAATTTTTCTTCCTCCTTCTCTGGATTTGTATCATCATATCGTAAGAAACAAATGCCATCCTGTGCAGCCGCATAACCAAAATTTATGTTTATAGCTTTAGCATGCCCAATGTGTAGAATTCCATTAGGTTCTGGGGGGAATCTAGAACGAACTTTTCCACCAGTTATCTTCAAATGTTCTTCCAACAATTTCTTTGTATTTGGTGTAACAACATAACCATCTGTTTTATAATTCTCACCAGGAGCATGAAAGGGTAACTTTTTCATCAATTCAGATATTGATACAGCCCCTACTATGTCAGATTTGTCTGCGACACTTGTTATTTTTGTATCTACAAAAGATAATTTAAAAGTAATTTTCAATTATTATATATACTATTTTTTTACGTGACCAAAAATTTGATACATATGTATATATGTGTATATGAAAATATTCATAACATGCAATCACTATCCTCAAAACCCCAAAAATGGTGGACAATTCTAGTAGGCACTCCGATAAGTTTTTCAAGACACTATGGTTCAACACGACAATTTGTTCAAAGGAAATCACAATGTAACTAACTTTCAGCTAGCAGATAATGAATAACTCTCCATATAAATTATCTTCTCGATATAATTAAATGACACAATAAATATTCCAATATTATTTTCTACAACTGAAAAGATTAATATCTTAACAAACCCTTAGATTCCTCCTTTTTCTGTGGTTTTTTATTGGTGTCATTACCAGTCTTTGTTTTCCTATCAGATTTGGGAACTGGAGCTAAATCTGCCTCTGTCTTTGGCCCTAATAAGTCAAGTATCTGAAATTTATAAGTAAAATTAAATATTAATACCTAATTTCTACAAAACATCATATTATTTACAATGTAATTGCTACTCTATTGGTTCAAAAACACTTGATCAAATAATCTTACACAGAGGTGCACAGTATAGTATAAATATTTGATGTATATATTTAATAGATAAAATTTACCTGTCTACATATTATATTTTATAGATTTATTACTCTTTTACTGTCAGAAAAAACACTGCAGATTCATTTATAATGTTTTACAATTAGACGAAATCAATATTTTATTATTTAAAATAATGTGACTATCAACCACATGAATTTATATTGATTTTCTTATTTTGAGTCAACCTATGGTAAAGATATATTAGCACCAGGATTGTCTATTTTAATCAGATAGTAATGCTTGGCACATATATACCTGCACATCAACTTCATTCTTGACAGCTTTACCATCAGCCCATTTTAAATCAGCTCTGACAGCCTGCATTATGATTCCAGAGTTGAATCTGTACCGCTTTTCAATTAATTCATTTTTGTAATTAACCATATGTTTCTCAACTGCTTGTTCTACCTGTTCTGGTGTAACTGTTATTCCCACACCACAGGCATCATCAAACTCCTTACTGTTCACAATTTCTTCACTAACATGACTAAGAAGATATTCTAAAGCCGCATCAATCCTTAATGTCGAATCTAATTTGCCATCTGCTATGTACTTACATATGTACGGAAGTTTGTCAGAGATTTGCGGCTTGATTTTAGACGCCAAGTGATATAAAAGCAAACCTACTCCGGGTAATTTGTCGACATCAACCTTGAAATATATAAAGTAGGAATGTACTTATTGCTAAAGATAAGAATGTTAAAAGTACTATCCAATTTCGGTACTTTCCTAACCTCATTTATAGCTCGCAGCAGAAACTTTGTAACGTTGGCATTTTTTTGTGTTTCTTTTGCCTTTTGTTCACTTAAACCAATCTTTTTAAAGTTTTCAATAGTTTCTTCTGGAGTCATATTTGAAGATTAGCATAAAATATAGCGTTTTCACATCAATTTTATAAATAACTATAAACCGCCACAACCGCGAACTAATGATTTCGATATTTGACATATGGTGTATTATTGATACTGTGTCAATTGTCACGTAGAACCACCAGCTGTTATATTTTTAACGTGTCTTAATTTCCAAATACATGATTGAAATTATTATAAAACAACACTATAGATATACAAATAAATATATATTAAACAATATAAATATGTGGCGTTGCAGAGCATACAATTTAAAGTTCCGATTTTTTAACATAATAATCATTGATAGGAAATCCTATCCTCGAACAATAGGTCTTAAATAAACTATTAAATTATATATCATATAAAAGCAAGAATATTATTATAAATGTGCTGGAAGAAAATCATTTATATTATACATTTACTATAGTAACGTAAATCCGATATTTATGTACAACTTATTATAATGTAATGATATTCTCTATATCAATTGCTTATCACATTGTGATAAGTCTATCTGTACTGTTATTATATTACATATATTGTACCTATGTTTGTAGAAAAGAACATAATTATCTAAATGTACATATTATTTCCTTCGAGAGGTATCCCTTCTAAACTATTTATAATAATGAGTAATGCCAAATTTTTTAATAAGCAGCATATGTAACACATGTCACTCGAAGAAATTCGATACTATTGTTTAAACGCCGATTTAAATAAAACAACATAGTGTTATAACCTTTTATTTATTACTCTTTACTTTTATTACGACTATCTTATTTACAACAATAACCAAACATTACACAATATAATAAAGTGTACAACTCGGTGACTGTAAACATAATATAACACTAAGGATAACTGTTTTATACAATCTTGAGATGTAACGCTTCGACTATCGACTATTCAACACCGACTGACACAGAAATAAATAGTAATGGCTCGGCGACCACTCAGACAGACACTCAGAAGCGAGAGGCGTCCGCACGCTCGAACATGTGCCAGGCGAGTCGCTGGATGAAATCGTCGAGACTCTCCGTCCGCAGGTCCTGAGCGATGGTGGAGTTCCATACGTATAGCGGCGTGGACACGACTCGCTCTGCCTAAGACGATTGCCTGGGTCTTGGTCAGGTTGGCCTTGAGTCTACATCTCGACAGCCATTCCGGGAGAAGATCTAGGCAGTGTTGTGCCTTCTAGGCCGCGTGACGCAGCGATAGCGACGTGAGTATGTACGCCCTGTTGTCGGCGTACGGCGCCAGCGTGATCCCGGCGGCGCACTACACGTCGTCGGTGTACAAGTAGTACAGGGTGGGCGATAACACGCTCCCCATGCGGGACTTCGGCAATGATCCGGCGTAGTTAACGTCCGGTTAGTTTTAATAGGCATTAGGCTAAAAACGCGAACGTCCATTAATAATAAAAAAAAAAGATACGGCGTGGGCTTGATATGGCCTTCCCGACGGCGAATAGTATTAAACTAGTTGGAAAACGTTAGCACAAGATGCTCATAAATGCAGACTATCTTCATTAACATTATTCATATTTATAAACTAACACTAGGTATGTTTATAAATTCCTTGCATTTTCATAAGATTTACATGATATGTCAAGTAATTATATGTATTTTAGTAACTCAGTGACGTAATGTAACTATATACCTAAGATCAAAGAGACATTAGATTAGAAACAGTTTTATTAACGCTCCACTTTTACGCCTCATAGAAATAATTTTAAGTACCCTTAAAATTATAAAAGAACAGATCAAGTAAAATATACCGGGTCTGATGAAGTACTTAGATACCTTTTGTTTGCAATTTTGTCCACAAAGGTTTTATTTTAAAAATATTGTGACATAAAGTATTTTTAACCTTTATAAAATTTCACATAGTACAGTTGATCGATATAAGTTCAATCGGTATGTAAAATCAATATTGAGACAGACGAAGGATTTTTCTGTATTTACTGTGATATATTACGTTAATTAGCTTGTCTATCTCTAAAAGTTGTACATATATATCAAAGCAAAAGTTTAGATACAGTGCCGTATTTAATATTAATTTAAAATTAGTCCTAAATATTAAACAATCTATTATTTTACTAATCATTAATTAAAATAATAAATCACAGAGGCTATACATCGTAAATCAGGCCCTGTGCGATTATTACCTAGTAATTTTGTACGGAGAGTGGTTATCAAACAAGAAACTGTGTTTTTATTATCAGGAGTGGTAATACATGGGATAATAACACCTGATAAGATCGTATATTTTATCCATATAAGTTTGTCAGACATATAACAGAGGGTCCCGATAACTATTATCTATTGTTGTAAATAGACTAAGTTTAATTTAAATTAAACAGTACAAATAGGAAAACCTTTCCAAAAATTTGCATTGTTTTCTTAAGACTTATACGTACTTCAATGACTTCATTTGTTTATAGTTCCTCTACGCATGACAAATTTTACAAAGTTTACTAGAACCTATGTACGTAAATGGATATAAAAATATAACATTTTATGAAGCAATGACAAAATTTGTGTTGTATCTGCCATGGCCGCCTTAAGTTTACCTAATGTTTATGACAATTCCAATGTAGAGAATAATAAATTTCTGATAAAATATCTATACGAAAATTAAAACTATGTAAGAACACTCATCTGAATTAGCTTCCACAGCTTTTCGAGATAATTGTAATATTTATCCTTTTATATAACTTTAATCACTTTTATTGGTAAACCCAACAATCTAATATTGAATACCGATCTTTTATAGAACTCATATAATTCTAATATCGCCGTATACTCCTTTTGCCATTTGTCGATCAACGTAGCTAATTTCCGTAAAACTATAATTAGTATAACTAATAGGATACGCATTTTGTATTCATATTACAATAATATATATATTTATTTTCTTTTTTCTTATAAAGTAAAACCAATCAGAGTATAAAATTATGACGTCAATGGTTTATAAATTCCGACAGGAATAAAGCCCTTGGTGCCTTTAAGCGTCTAGCGGTAATAAAGAGCAAAGTAAACCGCAGTAGCTTATTGTAGCTTTGCCGTGCCACGCGCTTCTGGCGCGGAGCTCAAAGTGATCGAAGTTACAACTCATCAACGATATTGCTTACATCAAGTACCCACAATTTATACTCTATTTAATTACGAGTTCTCCGTCCGTGTGCCGATAAGGTATTTATTCTAAAAGGTGCATAATTTTGTATCGTTAATGCACTAATATTATCAATAATTTTTATGTTAAACATTAGATTAAGTTAAATAAGAGCAATAATAATCCATGTGGCCTTGATGAATTGTGCACTCGGCTTTTTTAGAAAGTTAGAGTTAAATAGATGAAATCATTTTCATGTTCAATTAGTTTTACAGGTAGAATTTGTATATTACAGAACGAACATTCGTATTAAGTGGATTTAACAAGTTCTTGATTAAAAACTTATTAAAAAAAATATTGTAAAGATAATTTATGTATTTTACTCTGTTATTATCAACTATGCTTTGGTATAACTTTAAAGATCAAGTATGATAATATTATATATCTACGCATCAGACGACGATTTCAGAAGCGAAGCTCAGTCAAAAATAGTTTGATTACTAAGATCCAATGTAGTACCATGAATAATTCAGCAGATGTAACATATTATCGTATAGCATATAATAAAAATTATGGTTTGTATATTTGTAGTCATCGTGTTTACATAACTATATTATTCAAAATTTTGTGTGCTATTAATAAATAGGTCGTAAGAGCTTTTATACGTTTTTAAGAAAACTTTAAACTTCCAACAGATTTATATTTTATTACAATTATTTTAAACGTAAACTAATAACTCTATTATTTAATATTTACAATCTATTCAGATCTTTGCAATTAAAGTTAGCAAGGAGAGAAGTATGAAGTAAGACCAGCTCTGATTACTATCTACATCAATGAGAATTCATGGCAAGTCACGTACATTCCTAGCTAAGACATTCTTTTTCACATTAATTGTAACTTGAAAAATAAGAGTACTATGTATGTTGGAGTTCTACTTCCTTTTTTAATAACATAGAGAAAAAACAAGTATCATTAAGATTACGTATAGGAAACTTTAAAAATTTTGAGAATCCTATAATATTTTTCCAGATTTATTATAAAAATGACTACGGTAATCGCTACGAGTTCATCAGTCACTTCTCCTAAATCCTCTCTGGCCAAACTCGTACTGTCTCCTAAGTCCAAACCATTCAAGATAATGGTTTTAGGGCAGTCAGGAGTTGGCAAGTCTGGTAAATAATTTTATTTTTATTTGATTTTGTTTCTATTTATATAGGTATTAATATTATTGCTACATATGCAAACTATTTACATCAGGTACATATGTATTATTTACGTTCCATAAACCAGTGAAATTCATTTTATAGTCTAATAATCTCTTACAATTTTAGCGTTGGTAGTAAGGTTCATTACGCGACGTTTTATTGGCGAATATGATCCCAATTTAGAAAAAATTTATACTTTTCAAACCGTAATTGATAACGAAACGGTTTTTTTTGAAATACTCGATTCAGCTGGCGATCCTCAAGTAAGTGTCTATTAATATAATGATTTTTTTATACATGTATATTTATAAAAATAACGATGCTCTCTTGTTGCACCCGCATTGATTTTATGGTGCATACATAACAGTGATGACGATGATGAAAAAATAAAAGCCTATGTTCCTTGCTATAACAGCAGCTATCTGCCAATCAAAAATCCCGTCAAATTTCCGTTAAATAGACGATACAAACATATAGACAGGACAAAAACCTTATAGCTACATTCTGTTGCAACGTAAGTATATAATTACTTTCAAACGCGTAAGAAAAACCCCTAAAAAAATTAAAATATTTATATTAAGAAGAGTCACTTCAATTTTCTTTATAAGTATTACTTGTGTTATAAAGACTAAACTATTCAAGTATATTTTTGTATTTAATTTCAGAAAAGTGAATACTCAAACTTAGAGACTAACATTAAATGGGCGGAAGCGTTCATTTTAGTATATTCAGTGACAGACAAGTGTTCCTTTGACGAATGTCATCGACTGAAATTTTTAATAAACTACAACAAAAGGCGTCGTAGGCTTGCGTCGACTGTAAAGGTCAGTAAACTTAATGTATGGGCAGTTTTTTCCATTATAGATATTATATATTATGCACCAATATAACATAAGGGTACTCTATTAATACGTAAATAAAATCTATAAATACGTTGGTATTCATAGCCACATCAATCGTTCATTCATGGTAATTTGTGCAAATATCAATCGTAAAATTATTAATGCCCTTAAAATCTTATCAATAATAATTTGAGCTGCTTTACAAAGAAGTAATTGACTCTGAAGTTCAATTTTCATAACAAGACTCGTTTTCCGTAACTTTGCGGAAACTTACTAGAGATTTAATTTCCAATATACTTTGAAGTGCTGCTAATTTGTTTGGATATCTACTTACAGAGATTATTTAATAGAATTTTTAATCATAATTTCAGGATGGTATTCACGAGACTCCTGTCGTTCTTGTTGGTAACAAAGTAGACCAGGTTGGTGACCGCATGGTGACGACGGAGGAGGGCCAGCGACGAAGCAAGGAAATAGGATGTGTTTGCTTTCATGAGATATCTGTTCGTGAAAGTATTGACCAGGTGATTTTTGCTATCCCTTATATTATAGATCAAATACATGTTTTAATTGTATTCAATAGTTTACATATCTAACACTACCTGAAAATCTCAACTAAGCTATTTATATGAATTGTTATACAATATATACTAATCAAAAATTACTTAAAGTTTTGTTTGCAATTGTGAGGACATTTCGTCATCCTTGCATTTACTAATAATTACTACTAACGAGGTTTTTAGTATTCTCTAGCAAGCATATCCCGACTACTGACTATAACTTAAAACCATAGTTAAACAATCGTAATACCTTATACATACCGTATAGCCATATTCGCTGTTGTGTCCGAAAATATTACAATGTTTTTAGGAAGTAAAAAATATTGGTAGGAATAAATTGATTTACGCAGACCAAAGAAACCGTCTCTTAATTAACATCAAAATACGTAAAAGCCGATAAGGGAGAAGGAATTTCTGCTACCTAATTAACAATTTACGCCTCAACAGTATTAATAACATCAAAGTTGTTATTAATAACATAAATGTTAATAACATCAAATACTTCTTACGAAATAACTACTTTTTGTTTATAATCGCATTTAAAACAATTATCCAACGTATATAGAAATTCCATATTATATATGTAAATTTATTACAGAATATATACTATTAGGATTGCTTTCTATTTCTACCGCGAGCCACTTGTCCATTTTAAAACCGCTTTAAACGCTAATTCATTATTTTTCTTTTTGAACTCACTTTTATCTTCGTGTTGATGATGATTACATGATCTTAGAACATCACTAAATGTAATCACAAAGTTTTCGTGCAATTATAAAGCACTGCATTGATTATCCGAATATGTTTAAATCGAACGACTGCATAAGCGAATGCTATCTTAAAAATATAGTTTACATGCTTATATACTGCTAACATGATTTGAAGCTCAAGTATCTGTCTTGAAGAAAGTTCCTAAGTAGGGTAGTTTCGCTGCAAGAGACAAAAATTAAGAATTTTAGGCAATAAATTTACTGGCCATTTATAACTGGTTTATATAAATTTGGTTTGAATACAACCTGTTTCATTCGTTTAGCTAACTTTATTTGATATATTTTTACTTACCACTATAATTAACAATATTCATAATACGATATTTTGTTTGGTATATAACAGTATATTGTTAGATTGTAAGTCATCCAATTAGTTTAGAATTTTAGATCATCAACACTCGACCGTATTTGAGTTCTTTGTAGGTGTATGGCGTATTCAGAGACGCGCGTCGTTTTTGGAGAGTCGGCAGCAAATGGTCTCGAGGTCGCAGCGAGTCAGACATACACTCAACTGCACTCAGCAGACCGCTATCCCGGGCTATATCCGATACTACAGACTCAATCACGGTCACCGCAACGTCCATTTGTATGTATGATAAAATTTATTATTATTTCCATATGCTGACCGTAGCACATTACTAGACACTGCCTAGACATGCGTTTTGCACCAAAATATATTATTTAAGTACAAAAAATATTTACATTATTTTTTATATTGTAAGGGAGAGATTATCATTGATGCTTTTTATTATTGTAATAGCTTCACACGAGACTATTTTACTAATGAAACAAATAAGAAGTGCATTGAACATTATTAATGATTATTTAATGAAACTGTATAAGCGGATGTCAAGGAACAGAAATTATAATAATAATATTAAAACTGAATTTCTTAAGACATTTAGTTAACCTTACCTTTAATTTGTATTGATTTTAGGTCGACGTTGGACTGAGTTTGACTTTGAAGAAGAAAAAGTACGAGGTATTATTCGTAGTGATTCCAATTCTTCCACTGACACTGTCGACGAGTTTCGTGCTAGAGCAAGTACTGACTCTAGACTTCCACCTCGGCCAACTCGATCGCGACATCCACCTTCTACAAGGCCTCTACAAAGTCCAGTAAGGAGAATGAGTGTTGCAATGAAAGGAAGTAATTGTTCTAGTACATATTAATAGTGAATAACTATATAATATTGTAAATAATATCGAAACAAATTAATGTTAAAGTGAAGCTATTTTGCAAAGATCTATAGGTTGAATGATAAATAATTAAAGCGACTCCTTAGAAGAATATGTCATACAATAAATTGCTTAGTAACGCTAGGTCACTGTGAGGTCATCAAACAACTATTGTAATTACTTGTATGTTATTATACCATAATTGTAAAGTTCTTTATCAATTCTCACTATCATTATTTAATGGAAAAAAATGTAATATACAAAAACAAACATTAATTACAGAAATTATGTAAATTATATAATATAATTAATTCACCACACGTTCACGAAATTGAAGAAGCGTTTTATTTTAAATCTTTAAATTAATTTTGAATCTCTGTGAACAAATAATTCCAGTATGTATAAGTACCTCATTGCTCTTTGGTGCATCTTACAACTGTAGTTTTTTGTACCACGCAGACAATTAAACGTTTATAGTGGAAGTCCAAGGCTCAACTATCTCACTTATGATGACCCGAAATATATAAATATATAAATAGGTACGTCCTCCACAGCAGTCTTGCTGAGCGTCCATCCTGCATATCCATATTTAAACACAACCTTAGATCATATCATGCCATCTTCAAATAAAAATCGTGAATCTGACAATGAATAAATAATATTTCTCTGACTCGCATTAGTCTAGCTCTCGGTGTTACTTTTATTATATCTATAAGATATAATCATATTACTACTGTTAAACGATTCGGTGCGAAGTGTTGCAAGCTAATGTGTTTAGTAATGTATTGTACCTAACACTTCATTGGAGGTAGACAAATGATCGTCTGGCTAACGGAAAATTACTGATGTCTTGGGTCAAAGATGACACCACGTGTATAGATTAGTTTTATCTCAATCCTTACTGCTTGCTATACAATCGAGAGAAAGTTCTATTTTTTTATTAAGGATTAGGTAGGTACATCGATAATTTGTAAATATCACTGTTACTTCAAATTAAAGTATACAGGAAACTGTGTTAACTCGTAATTAAAAAGCACATTAAAATAGGATCTGAATAATATTTTAAAGCTACTTTTATTCGAAAGAAAAAAAATATAAATCTTGAATCCACTAAAAAATTAGGTTAGTAGATTCATTACAACTGTACAATGACCACAAAAATGACATTCGTTCAAAATTACAAAATTATTTAGAATACTACAAGCTGTATAATTTAATTTGTTTTGAATCGCTATATTAAAGTAAATGAGTATATTGTATTCATTAGATACAATTTCCAATAAAAGAAGTTCCGATTCAAATTGCAGTAACGACGTCTGTGCCCTGCAGCGCGTCTGCAGCGGGTACCATAATATAACGCCCTCCTTCATAAATAATCACTCAATCTTCTAACATTGAGATACAAAGTCCAATCCTTACGATCAACATGTACCTATATTTCAGAGAGAGCTGATTTGCAACTCGTTTCAGTATTTATAAATCACTTAGTGCCAAGTTCACTATATGATTAGCGGATTGGTTATAATTAAGGATTAACCACAAAGCTTATTTACAATTAACGCTAAGCTTAGTTGCGTGGCTCAAATTTTATATCTAAAAACGATTATTGTCAAGTATAATTCCAATAATAAGGTAAGTTTAAATCCCATTTAAATGTCTTCTACCCTTATAACAAATACTATTAAAACTTCTAACATATCTTTTTAATGTACACTACGTTGCTATCGCAGATTTATTGAGAGAATATTTAAAGCAAATATAAAATTTATAGATTTACATGACCCAATCAATATTCTTGGAGGCTCAGCTCGTACCGTACCAATAAAATATAAATTAATGTTGATTTACTAGGTATATTAAATTGTTTTATTATGTGCAAGCCCTACAAGCAGATAAATATAGTACTTAATGTTTGTCCATAAATCTACGATATTTAGCTGAAGGAAGAGATAGCTCTTGAACTTAACGTAGATATATTATTTTTACACAAGATTACCTGCGCCTCTGTACAAAATAAATCTCATACTAAGTCGATGTCTACCTGATTAATTATCGTATACGATATCCATGAATGTCTTTTATATTATTAGTTTTAAGAGAGAAATACAAAAACATTAAAAGATAATAAATATACACTTATAGAAAACCTACTTTTATAAACATTATAAATATTTAATGCCCTCATTAAAATATAAATTATCAATATTGTTACACGTTTTCGGCCTTTTTTGGATATACAGGAAATAATTTAGTTCTATAATTCAATATTCTCATTGCCTTTATGGATTTCTAATAAATCGTGAAATAGTAAAATACTTCTTTGATAAATTCAAATTTAGTAAAAGTTGATAATCCACTTGGTTATACTTAAAAACCTATATTTTATTATGTTTTTTTGTTCCTATGGAAATTGCTTATATCAGTAATCAAAACTATTAAAATATATCCTGAAAACAAAACTTTTCATTAGGCAAGCTATTAATACTACAATGTTTATCAAAGTAACGTATACTAATGGTGCATTGTAAAGGATTATTATAGATAATCTTGATAATCAATGTGGGTATGTCCGTCTTTATGTTGTTTGTTTACAAGGGAAGACCACGTGACTCGCGCATGACCACAACAGTAATAGGTTTACTTCTGACGGAGGATTAGCGTAACCGGGTCGCGACGTCTAACCCACAGACAGCTACTCGTGTTCATCTCTATTCTATTTATAACGCATTCGGTTACCGTACACTTCGTGCCCGTATATTGGTGCAATTGCAGTTTAGTGTCGACAACAATACGCAACCGCAATGTCCGTACTCGCTTCTTGTAATAAGTATCAAGATTTAACCACTATCATACTTTTACCTTATAAAACTTATACTGAACTCGTAAACTACATGGTAAAAATGCTTTAACCTTATCAAAATATGTAGTATGTATGTAGCAATAAAATAAATAATCGATAATATTTTAAGGAATGCTTCGTCAATAGGATAACCTCAGAAGGAAGTGTTATGTTTCAATGTACACTGAGAGATATAAGTATAGTACCAATGTCGAGCTATTGATATCACTAGATTTAATTTCATACTATCTTGAGATTAACAATCAAAGATTAGTCTGCATTATGCGTCCGATAAAATCTCACGGAAAATCTGAAATGCCACTTTCATTTTGTTTTTCAATTAATATCATTTTCTTAATATAGCGGATTTTATTAAAAAATAGACCACTTGATAGCGAATCTTTACAATTTTAATAAAATGTATAAATTTTTAAGCTTTCCCTTATAAAGAAAAAGAATAGGAAATATTATAAAACTTTCAAAATTTTCTATTTTGAAATGATTAGCTAAGTAACTAAATTCTTTATTGCAATAGATACAATAACACGACGGTGTCTTTTAATATTAATTAGTAACATAAACATAAGATTCGCTAGCTTATGTCCTCGGTGCGTGTAGTAGGTACCTAAGTGGGTACAAATTATTTTTTATTAGGAATTTATAATTTCCATAGACACCTTCTACTTATTAATTCATAAATTATGCATAAGACACGCCATCCACATAAAACAGTAATAAATCTTTATCATTACACGAACGTAAATAAGTACTTGGGAGTAAGACTACTGTTTTTTAAACCGAAACAAGATAAAATTGAACTTAATAAAATCCAAAATCTGCTCATTTATCGCCTCTAAGGCGGAATAAACTTTGCCGGGTCAGCTAGTAGCGTAATAAAAATGTAACTGATCGCTTTCTGTACATTCAAGATTTATGAGCAAAATTGTTAATGGGGGACTTTATTAATGTATTAAATTCACTTACCATTTTGTGTTTATTTTATTTCAATCGTTTTAGAAATAAAAATGTTATAGCTATTTAAAGAATCGCCTTGATTCATTCGTCAAAACGCTATAAAATAAATGTTCAGGTGCACTGACTGAAAGTTTATCAGAAGTATGTTTTGGCCTATAAAATAATTTTGTATAAATATTTATATTAAGATAAGAAGAAGCGGACAGGTTCGATTAGTATAAATACAATGTAAGTTGACCTTAAATCTATATGATAAATCATAATGAATAGAGTTCAGCCTAGGCTGGTCTTACATTGGTTGCACAAAACTACATATGGAGTTTTTTTTAAATTATGTCTTCTATATGTATCATAAATCATGTAAAACCTAGCGTCTGTATATTCAATGAATTTATACAAAAACTATAATGGGCGGTTAGGAACAAGCGATACAACACAAAAATAATCTCCCAGAGACTCAAAAGATTTCTCCACATTTAAATATATTATCTCTTATTCTTCTATAGATGCAATGAATCAGTGAAAGAAACCATATATTTAATGAAGTTACCCAAATATACAACTAGAAGTGGATGACAAAATCGATATGAACGCGAGCGAAGCAGCTAGCAAAAGCTAGTTATAAATATACTCGTGTGTGTGCCTACTAAATATTGTCTTGAGTTTATAATGCATAAATCTACGATATTGTTATAACTCCGTTAACAATGTAGACTTTTTATGAAATTTCCTTATAAAGTTGTATATGAATACATGTAAATTATCCACGACGTAACAATAGTTACAGAACAGAACAAAAACAATGCATTTGTCGTTCAAGAACTACGCACCGTTCCCACTATATAGGATGCCGCTCTGACACATGAGTAATGAACATTTTATTGACAGTTGTACTGGCTACAGCCCACGAGTTTGCTGCACTCGGGCTCGCAATAACTAACAGGAAAGCTATTTTAGTTTAAACTGAGGAAATCTTGGCACTAAATGAAAAGATTTTAAAAATACTTATCATAATCTAATTTAATATCAGTAGATATTAAATTAGATAAAATAAATAAACAGTCAACTTTAATTAATCGATATTTTCTTGGCAATTAACAGTATCGAAATATTAAAAAAAATGGCATTTA